>JZSA01003174.1:0-18501 GCA_000956155.1 Cotesia vestalis
GATCGCGGGGGTGGGTGTTAACAATAAAAAAATCATAATTTTCGAAATATAGCTTTAAAAAGCTGCAAATTTGGTGGGGATCTTTTATTTGTCATGTAAAGATCATCTCAGTACGGATTTCAATGAATTCTACTTCCGATAGGGACTGCGGGGGTGGGTGTTAGACTTTCAAATTTTAATTTCTAAACTGTAACTACTACAGACTCGAAATTAGGTAGGAATCTTTTATTTATCATGAGATCATCTCAAAACGGATCTAAAAAAATTCTATTTCCGATAGGAATTGCAGGGGTGGGTGTTGGAATCTAAAATTTTAATTTTCAAACTGTACTTTCTGCAGACTCTAAACTTGCTAGGAATCTTTTTGTATGATGTCAAGTTCAGCTAAGAATGAATTTTCTCGAATTCTAACTCCATAAGGGATTGCGGAGGCGTTAACAATGATAATCTCTTATTTGCAAACAATAGTTTCTATTGGACTTGAAGTTTTGTTGGAACCTTTTATTTGTAAGGTAGAAATCATCTCGAATAAGATCTTACGAAATTTCTCCCTAACATAGGAAAGCGAGAGTAATAATTGTCAAAAAATTTGCATTCTTCAAATACAATTCCTACAGATATAAAATTTGATGGAATCATAGATAACAGCAAATTTTAAGCTAGACCAATTTCAACTTCACTTATGAGACCTGCAATTACTTTAACTGAAACTTTCAATGCTTATTTCAAATTTTTTTCTTCATGTTAATTATTATTCATTATTGGAAGAAAGCCACGGGAATGTTATAGTGATTGCACATTGAAAGTTACAATGAATATTAGCTAGAATAATCACATGGATAAAAGGTACAGGCCAATCCGATGGAATTTGGAATCTGCGCAAGTCAAAACAATACTCCAATTTAATTAAGTTTCGATTTCAAAATACAATTCTAAATACATTGCTAAGTGCCCAGCATAGCGGGCGGGTAACAGCTAGTTTTTGTTATAATTGTACATATACTTACGATAAGTGTTTCGAAGTAACTCAACTACTGATAGTAGATCATTTTCTGCTGAGTTTGTAATCTTGCTTTTCAGTTTATGTAATTTGCTCAGAGAAAAAACTTTATCGTACTCTTCTAGAATCATATTTTGGATTTTTTTTTATTAGCACCTAACTTTAATGCTTTGCCAACAACAATCTCTTGTTCCTCCGTGAGCCGGCAGTTTTCCGGAATACATTTATAAAATCTCTTAAAACATTATTTTAATATGTATTTTTAAATATAAAACATTCAAATTATATACTTTGTACAATTAATATACTTAATTTTTTTTTTTTTTTCAACAAATAATTGTAGTCAATTGAGATCGTAAGCACTTTCGCTTATGACAATTGAAATGATACGATTATAAATAATTTGTTCGTAAGTCAAATTAATTAAAAAGTTTTTTTGAAAATTTTTGATTTGTTAATTTTTTAAAGAAATATATCGCGTTCCAGATGCTATAAGAGCGTATACCAGCAAAAGATCCCGGTGAAAAGCCAGAAGGGCGTATAAAAAATTTTTTTTCGGGAATCAACGTAGTTTCGTCCGAAATGTGCAGAAATGCAAAAGAAAAATTAATACGCCCTTATGGCTCTCGGGACCCATCTCGGATGCCATAAGGACGTATAATAAAAATTCTGTTTTTTTTTCTAAGTCCAAGAAAATTTTTAGTTAGGAGAAAAATTTTTTTTCTGCATTTCTGTACGTTTCATACAAAAATACGTCGATTCCCAAAAAGAAATTTTTTTATACGCCCTTATGGCTCCCGTGACCCACCTCGGATGCCATAAAGGCGTATAAAAAAAATTTTTTTTTTGAAATCAACGTACTTTTGTATGAAACGTGCAGAAATGCAAAAAAAAAAAATTTTTTAAACTAAAAATTTTCTTGGACTTAGAAAAAATAATAGAATTTTTATTATACGCCTTTATGGCATCCGAGGTGGGTCCCTTATGGCATCTGTGACGCGATATAAATTAATTATTAATTTTCGATAAAGTTACTTACTGCAGATTGTTCATGATATCTGTGTTCTAAGTCCAACGATGTTATTTCAAAATATTCAAAGTTCTGAAGTACAATGGTAATAAAGGATGGACAGTTCATTTTACAAGTGCTACAAAAAAATTTATAATTTACAAAAAAAATATATTCAGCGTAAATAATGATAGTAAAAGTAGTAAACGTACTAATGTATATTTGAGGAATTGAGTTTCAAAAAGATATCTTTTGATTTTTTCTTATTAGAAACAGAAAAGTGAAGATTTTTTAATATATTTTTATTTTATTAATTTTTTTGAATGTAAATGCATATTATTCTCAGTTATACAACTGAAATATTTAATTTTCTTAAAAAAACTTCATAATTCTTAAAGTAATTAATACTTTAAATTTAAAAAGTACCCTTTTGATATTCAGGTCCTCACTTCAAAACCAGTTTTTTAATACATTTTTTGAAATTATTGGTACTTAATGAAGAAATTGTGAATATATTTGCAATTACCTCGTTTGATTTTTTGTTGCTTTGGACAGACGACCTCGTCCAAACTTACATGCAAATATTATATTAGAATAAATGAAAGTATTTACAATGGTTTTGTCCAAACTGTCAATTTTATCCAATTTGTGGCCATCATACTTTATAAAGACAAGTTTGTTTCTTTCCTTATATTTTGTAAAAATATCATCCCAAGCTCGATAACTTTCAAATCTTTGTCCAACAAAAAATTCTTTTCCTTGTTCCATCTGAATTAATTAAAAAATAGGAATGTAGTAATAGCGAATATGCATAATAAATTTATTTAAAGTTACGCTATAACTTAAAACTTTATAACCTATGTTAAGAAGAAACATTTTTTATATGGTTATAATATAAAAATTTGTTTACTTGCGGTTTAAATTATATCACTTTTGTAATATGTAGGCATATAATGTTACTTTTTTCGAAATAACGTTTATAAAATTTTTTTTTTACGGATGGAAGTCACCAATATCTTATCTGTATATATATTTATATAAATATGCTCATATGTATAGTCTCAGATGTGATTACACTATTTTAAATGATCCATTATTAATTGTAATTTAACTTATTGCGTTTCCGTGCAGTACTACCATCTTTATTTATCTTTTACTCCTATGATAACAACAATAGCGATATATATAATAATGTATCATTTGTGTAATATATATATTATTGCCCATAGTAGTCAGAATATATACGCTGGAAATCTACTTTATCAATCATCAATAAAATATATTGAACACAAAAATTATGTTTGAAAACCCTATCTAGTTAGTTACTTTTTTTTCGTATTAGTCAGACTTATAGTTTTTTATTTATATCGCCCAGAAGCTTCCATTATCTTATTGCGTCGTAACCTTGAATCTTATTTAATTATAAAATATTATTTATTTGTAAAAGTTAGTATAAAAATTAGTATTATCAGCATGGTTTCAAATACGGACGTATTTAGAATATTTGAATCATTTGATGATTATCAGAAAATTGAGGAGAGACTTAAATTATACACGGAATCCACAAAATTTGAGTTTTCGACGGGAAACAGTAAAACTCTGGCAGGAATGAAAAATCTTCCTGAAAATTATAACTCTAAGCTGATTTACGATGAAAAATATTTTAAATGTAATGTTAATCCTAAGCCATCAACGCTAAAAAATTTTCTGAAAAAAAATCCTGGGTATGCATTAATTTTGTTACAATCAACTTATTCAATTAACCAATAAAATTACTTGAAACTCAAATTGTCATTTATAGCGTGAAGGTTGATTGTTGTCCAGCGCTTATTGTTTTTAGGACCACACCAAGCAAACAACATTTGAAAATAACGCAATTGAAACTCGAGCACGACCATGATCCATCTGCTGTAAGTTGTTTACAAATTTAATTGTTTAATTTTATATCAAATGTTATTTTCACTAATGCTATGTAAGTGAATAATTTAATATTATAATAAATATTTTTATAGCCACCAAGACTGGAAAAGTATAAAAAGTAAGTTGCTGAAGGAAAAAATATTCAAGAAAATGACATTGTAGTAAGTATATGGGCACTACAATTTAGCCAGTAAATTTATAATTTTATAGATAATTACTTTTGCTAGTTAATTGATAAGTAGCCCCGTAGCTAGATAAAAACTGCGTGAAAAAGTTGATTTCAGCGTACTTGAACTCTAGTTAATTGAAGTTATTCGATATCAGTCTCGCCGTCCATTTGCCTGTCTTGAAGATTCGTCACCTACCTTGCCATTCTTCAACAGTTTAAAGTTTTAAATCATTAAAATATAATTGAAACCGATTTAAAATAATTAAGAGTTTCTTATCATTTTTCTAATCATTTTGAATCATTTGTTGAAATTAAAATATCATTGGAAATTGTTTCAAATCATGGAAAAATTTTAAGAAATGTCATATAATTTTGGTTTCAAATAAAAAAGAATTTTGATAAGAAAAAATTACTAACTTTTTCGTAAGCTTTCGTAAGTCATGTACATTGATCGAGGAATCGTTACAAAATAAAAAAAAAATTTAATAGAATTCCATAAGATTTCATAAAATTGTATTAAAATTCATCTCTGTTCAGTAAATTTCATCTTATACCCGAACTTAAATTCTTTATAATTGTATTAAATTTTACAGAGATTCCGAAGCAGTTTACTAATTATTATTATTATTATTATTATTATTATTATTATTATTATTATTATTATTATTATGTTATTTTGTTATTAAATGCTCAGGGGGGTTTTCCCCGGAGTCCGACTCTCCGAGGGCCCAGCCTGAGCTCCATCCGTTACTGCTGGACCACTTCGCACAACAAGGCGGTTAGTGATCACAGCAGGCCAAAGTCATTTCCCTAAGTAGACGGAGAGAGCCTAGTATTACAGCCTTTTGCATCCTGACTGCCAAGAACTCAGCTTTTGATGAGCAAGCTGGAACTTTGGCAAGTGAGGATACAAAAGACTGTTTCATCCCTCCAAGGACGCCAACAATCAGGACGACAAGCTTAACGCGATAACCTGGGTAAAGTTTGCCAATTTCAAACAGGAGATCCTGATATATTTCTCTTTTGTGCTCTTCTTTGGCTGAGATGTTATATTCAGCCGGGGCCGAAAACTCAATGACATAAATGTCACGAGTAGCCTTATCGAAGAGCACAACATCAGGTTTGTTGTGATCTATCCGCCGGGTTGTTCCAAATGGCATGTTCCAATAAATTTTGCAACCGTCATTCTCAACAACCTGGGGAATATCTCCTGGCACATAAGGCAGCACTGGTGTCACGTCAATACCGTAGCAATGACGAAGATAATAGTACAGTACTCTCAGCGCAGCATTGTGACGCTGGATGTATGCACCTCTCGCCAGCACAGGACATGCCGACAAAAGGTGCATAAGCGTCTCCGGATGTTGTTTACACCTCCTACAGGAAGTGTCCGCAAGCTGCCCCTGGCGCACCTTGCTACGGTACTCTAGAGTGTTAATGACACCATCTTGGCAGGCAAATATAAACCCTTCAGTCTCGGACATCAGGCCAGCTGACTTTAAGAAGGAAAACGTCAGCTGGGTGGACAAGTCATGATCACGCACGTGTTTAAAGAACACGCTGTGCATGGACTTGTCCATCAGTTCGCCAAGGAGTAATTTTTCCTCAGCGTTCCTGATGACGCTCTTAAATTCCTACTTTCGGAGTTCCATAAGAGCGTTTATTTCTACAAGACTAAGGGTTCTTGCCGCATAGATTGCTGCCTTATACAAAAATGACCCCCTATGCGCATTTTCATGTTTATGAACAATTTGCATAAGAAAGTCATCCTCCTCTGCAGTGAAATTGACAACTTCGTGTGTTAAACCCAGGACCAAACGGTCGTGAAGCCGCTCCAAGCTCTGCAAACCTCTCCCACCGATGGACCGGGAGAGGTATAATCTGGCGACTGATGAATTGGGGTGCATGCTCCGATTCATATTGATAATCTTACGGGTTTTGATGTCAAAATCTCGTAAATCTTTTCGGGCCCATTTCAGGACACCGAAAAGTGATTAATTTTGTTGCTTGAAAAATAATCGTCAAGCGTTTTACTCGTGGAATTTTTGGTCGAGCGTCAGTACAATTTGTGTCGCAGTAAATTCCAATACCCAAGGTCAAAGACAACCGAGCTAGCGAATGTTCTAGCAACGAAATTGAAAGTTTTGACTTTTGTCAATTTTTTATAATTTAGAAAATTATCACAAAAATTATATTCGGAGTTAATTATTGAATTATTTTTATATTGTAAATTATTCTATTTATTGATTATAAAATTAATTGATTTTGGGGATTAATTCCGTGAATTAATTAAATCAAAATTTGTCGAAAAATCAGAATTAATAACGTGGACATTAAGTCCAAGAAATTAGTTATTATTTTGAGTAGAAAATTTGTCACAGGGACAATTGGTTATAGTTAATTAAATTAATCCTCAGTTTATATTAATTAATTTTGAATTTGGTCGTAAAAATTATATCGCCATTATTTTAACTGTTAAAATTAATTAACCAACTATTGTTATATTATTAAGAACATGACGATAAGTCACTCAGGAATGTTAATCTATTTAATATTTTAATACAGAATCAAAATTTACAATCGGAATTTGAAATTGATTGTCAGTCAAGTTAATGGGAATTAAATTGTTAATCGTAAATTTATTGTTTAATTAAGGCTAATGATTGAATAATTTAATTAAGCAATTTTTACTCAATTTTACTAAACTTCAATTTTTAAATAAAAATTATAAAATTAAATTATTCAAGTGTGTGGGTTATGTGTGTGAAGAATTGTATAGGTAATGTGTGATAGAGAATGTTAATAGTGTTAAGTTGGTCCTGGTTAGCCGTTAGTTAGGCTAGACGATCTCTGTCACACTGTTGTCTTTGTGCAGAGTAATATAATAATAATAATAATAATAATAATAATAATAATAATAATAATAATAATAATAATAATAATAATAATAATAATAATAATAATAATAATAGTAATTCAATGTTTATTTTTCCACAGACTTACGTCAGATTAATTAAATGAATGATGAATATATAAGTATTTATCAATAGAATTCTTGACTAATAACAATAATATAAGCAATACCAGCAACACATGATAATAATAATAATAGTAGTAATTTAATATATATTTTCTAAATAACTTACGTCAGAAAATATCTATAAAATAATAGTAATAATAACAATAGATGTTAATATTGTTGTAACTAAAATTTAAAAAATCATCAGTTGTCAAAGATACATTTATTTGAATAATTTTTATTACATTAAAGTTCTTGTTTTTTAACTAATCAAACATAATAATAAAATTGTAACATCTCATATGATAATTTCATATTTAATTGAAATTAAATATTAAATAAACAAAAAAAAATAAATAAGATCAATTATTAAGAAGTAATAGTGTAAGTTCAACCACGTGGTGACAATTGAATATGTAAGGAAAAAAATATTAAAGGTCAGTATAAAAGACATAATCCTTAATAATTTTAAAATAAAAATCAAAGATCTTAAACGCTATCAATGAGGATTAATAAGACCAATTTTTTCCAATTGGAAAGTTGGTAGAGCAGCTACTCCTGCTTCAAGAGTCACATCAGCTATATTTTTAACTGAAAAAAATGAAACTCGTCTTGGAAATGAAAAATAAAAAAAAAATTAATTACATTTTTAGTCAGTCGTAAACTCATTGTATCTAATTACTTAAATATATTAATACAATTTACCTTTTGGACGATATTCACCCATAATCCGTACATATACACCGACAACCAAAGTAGGATTATTTACAAAATTCTCAATAACAACCCTCAGTTTGTGTTTAATATCTACGATCACACCGCAAACATAGACATTGGCTCTGTTCCCTACATTTGCAAACGGCATCTTTATCCAACCTCAGACAACTGTAATAATAATATTAATATTAATCAATAAACTATCAATAAATCTTAATCTATAGATATAAATATTGTACAATTTATTCAACAAATAAACACTCTGTCTAAATAAATGAATATTAATGTTAAGTACATTGAAATATTTTTATTATTATTTTTATTATTAATAATAAATAAGATTCATAAATAATAAATAAGATCATACGGCGAAAATATTAAAAAATCAACATAATATTTACTGAAAATTTTCCAGCGTGGGTAGGTACGTCCTTCAGTGGAATCGGCATACCGACAACATTCGCAGGGGATCCGATGTTGAAACTCCCGCTGTTTAGATTGATCTTTGTCTTCGCCAACACAGTTAAACTGATGTCATTTATTTTTTTGTCATTAGACAAAACGTGCTCGTATTTTAAAGGAGTACTTACAATTTCTATGATCTATAACAACAAACATGTTAACAATAATGTAGATATTATTTAATTCTAAACGAACACCAAGATCATGCGACTTTTTAATGGCTTACCGCGTGCTGACGTATAAATGGGCGATAAAAATCTGCTTGATCTCCAAAAAAATATAAACACACATCCGAATTATCATTATTACTTACAATAATTCTAATTATTGGCATCATTCCTTGAGTCATTTGACGAGCAACCTCTTTTACGTGTTTAATGTAACCTACCAAGTTGCTAAAAAATAAAATTTCTAATGAATGTACCATACATGTTCAGTAAATATATGAAAATGAAAATTAAAATCACCGACATTTAAAAATATTTATAATTCAATTTGTTAAAAAATGATTATTAAATATGTTCAAATATAAATTTTCACATTGAGAAAATTTCAAAAATTATTTGTTGAATTTTTAAAAAACAGATATTCCTATTAATTAATTAATAAAGAAATAAAAAAAATTCGAGTGTCGGCTAACTTAATTTTTATTTAGTAATAATAGAAAATAAATAAATTGTCCACATAAAATATAAATGACTGCCGGATTAAAGTAATATTTTTTGTAAATTTAATACTTACACAGTATTGTCGTATACTACCCACTGACGAATCTATTCGTCGGATGTGAATGACCGTCAGTAATTGTTGTTGTGGATTCATTTATCGTCTGAATAAATGATAAAACACATGAACGTTTCCAACCAACGCAAAATTATTTTACTGTCGAATATTTCTTGAGCGCAATATAACAGAATATAAAAGCGCGGTCTATTTGGTACGTACAAAGGCGGATTTTTAAAGGCTTTACTATAGGATTCTACGATCTACAGTATAATCAACATAAGAAACAGAGACAAATATCAAATTTTCTAAAGTCAAAAAAAACATGATATAACATAACTCAATGATTGTATGTAACTAAAATAATAATTAGTTGAATAATTAATAATATGAAGTATAAACAATAAATAGTTAAGTCAAGATTATCATTATTTATTTCAGCGAATGCATGTGAAATTTGAATCTACGCGACCTTCGAAGATCAATGATAATAATAATAGTCGTTAAACAGATTTTTTTTAATATCAACAATATAATGTTTAAATTTAAATTAAAATGAAAATAACCATTTTTTTCTTATTTACGATAATAATAATAATATGAATAATATTCATATTGTTGTATTGATCCGTTTATTTTACAGTGTTTTATCCTATTATTATATTTATTATAAAACAAATAAATAAAAATTCTGTTCGGTGTTATAATTTCTATCAGGATTCAGGGCTCCCAACCATAGTTTTCAATACAGAAAGTTGGCTTCATTGATTAAATAGATGAACGATAGTAAGAAAGTTCTGGAATATATCATACGATCTCGTTTTATTAAAAACATTATTATTATAACATCAAATAATTTTTTAAATTTAATCATTGTTATTATTAAATAGAAAACTGACGATTTCCAAATATGAAATCTTAACTATTTGTTTTTATTATAATGTTCAATTTCTAATCAAGCATATATTATTTTAATTGCGTACTTGACACTTTGGTGTTTCCGGTTGCAAGACGACACGTGAAACACCAAGGAAAAAGTTCTTTTCGCTGTGACTTCGACGCGCGACGGTCGTGCTTTACTTACACGCAAACAACACCGGATTTTGTAATTAATTTTTACCTCTTGGTAAACTGGAACGCGTAATATTATTTATATTAAATAAATTCAAGCAATTGCTTATTAATAAAAAAAAATTTTGCTAAACATAATTCCCAAAATGACCGACACGTCCGAAAAGGATATTGATTTTACTCCTTCGAGTAATGATGAAGTCGATTCGTTCACTCACGGTGATACTATGGTGTAAGTAATTTTCGATTAATTATTTTTTTTATCATCAGTATATCATTCTGACGATTAAATTACTAATTTATAATTAATCAGCTAATTTATTTCCAATTAACTAAATTTTTTTTTGCGTTACAGTCAATTCACAGGCTCGGTGGCATTTATCGACGGCATGAAATTGTTGAAAAGCAAGAAGAGGATCTTTCAATTTGTTATGACGAATGGGACCGGTCGCAGAATCCGATTCTTGGTTTGGGATCCGTTAATTTCGGAATATCAGGCCAAACTTCATGAAAAATTGGTATAAACTTTTTATATTTAAATCTTTTTAAATTTAATTATCAATCCATGATATTTGATTTGGCTAAATTATTAAATTAAAATAGATAATTGATTGATAAAGTTATCGTATATTAAATTAAATTACATCAAATAATTAATGCTTTCTATTTCTTTTTAGGTGGTCAAGTTCGAACGTTTGAAGTGTCAAAATGCTGATCCCAATTTCGCGCAAGCTGCTGAAGACGTTGCCCCAATTGAATCAACGATTACCGGAAGTACAACGAAGGACTATGACGACAGCACGTCTGAAGGACCACGTGTCTATGAGCTGATCAGCATTCCAAGAGTTTATGAAGAGTTCGGTATTGTATGTAAGTTTAAAAGAATTTGTATTTATCGTAATTGTTGATATCTTTTCATTTTAAATCTTTGGATTTTATTTTCTATTGAAATTTATAATTTTTTTTTTCTTTTCGAAGGCGCCCAAGGATTCATAAGAGACCTGTTTGAAGATATAACCTTTGATAACAACGTATACGGTGCCGGATCAATCACTGATGGTGAATATCGGGTAAAAGTCCAAGTGCGCTCATTCTCGAAAGCTCGTGATTCATTAAAAAAACATACACTTGGCGTACATGTTGAAGTGAAAGGACGAGTCGATAGAGATAAAACAAGTGAGTATCGTGAAAAAAAAAATTTTTTTTCCTGCAACGGTTATTTTTTTGAAATAGTTTGAAATACCTGGTATCTTTTTTAATTAATTCTGATTAAATAGTCTTTTAAAATTTTTTTTTTCAGGTGCATTTCCGTACGTGCAATGTAACTCGATGTCTGATGTAAAAATCGTCGATGACAAAATGATGAGTGCGACTGATGTTAAAAAGGGATTCCGAATCCCGACTAATCCGTCTCCCAAAAGGATTCGCATTGAACCATCGACGATGGAGGAGATAAACGGTAAAACTACCGACCAAAAAAACATGGATACCCTTTAATGCTGCGTAATATGACGTTTAAACGCTTTGCGATAGCATACTCTATTTGCATCAATTAGATTGTTCTGTGAAAGTTAATTATTGCGTTTTAAAGTATCTTCTTTTAATATTTTATCTTTAAGCGAGTTTTTAAAATCGCCTTTTCACTATTAATAACATTTAAGTTTTGTTTTTAATCGCAGATGAAGTACCTTAATTAAAATATCCTTTATTCACATATTCATATACCAGCATATATTCTTCTAAAACACGACACACTTTTTGTTGCTGATTTTCGTTATAATTTTTTTTTCAAAAGCATAATACATATACATAGATATGATAATTTTTTGTTGCATTTAATTTGAACGTATAAATTTTTTATTATTTTCTCTACCTAATTATGGTCAATCGAAAGTTTAAATTAAATAGACACTTTTACAATCTCAAGTTCAATTATAATAGTTAAGGTATTTCATCGGATTTATTACTCGTTAATTAACGTACTCAATTGTTCATAAATTAATATTTTTTTGAGTTGGATTTTCAATATTCACGATATTTAATTCTACAATTTTTTTATCCACGGATTTTTGTTTATTGCCGTTAATGTATTACATAGCAATTGAAGTTGCTAGCTTTTATATCGACTTTTAAAGTTGATAATCCGCAATTTTATTACATTTCGAAATGAACGTAACTTTTGGTTTTCGCGATCATTTTACACTAAATATCTTACAATTGTGCTTTAAAATATCGATAATTACTTTATATTATTTTCTTGAAATACCGAATGTGATTTAAATTTTATATCTTGATAGTAATAATAATGAAGTAACTAGCCGTTGTTGAAATCACAAGTGCGAATGCCTAAGACTGCCTCCGTCATAATTCCATGTCTAAATTAAGTCAATTATTTATTGATAATAATTTTAAAGTATTATTAAACAACTATAGAATTATGATTTTAATCTTACATTTGCCATAATATAATAATATAATCATCCGATAGCTATTTTTAGATAAATCGATCTTGTCATTAAATTTATAAGTTAGTACTACATTCAGTCACAGTGATATTTAAATTAAGTTGTATACGATTGGAATAAATGAATAGATTTAGATTACAGTAAATAATATAAATATAAAAAATATATGCAATGTTATTCATAAGTATTAGTATGACCAATTGAATGTTGTAAACACAAAAGCAATCAAACATATGTGTTCGATGTTATGTTATAGAATGTCATTTCGAATGTAATTGTTATGTAAAGCTTATTATTCAAATTGTGAAATTAATAAAATAATGTTGAATGTGTGCTAAATTACATTGTTTATTTTTGTAGTTGATTTTTAATATTTAGAATCCAATCAATGTTCGACTTCACTTTATCGATTTGTTATCTTTTAAGAAATTGTTCCGTTATTTACATCTAAAATAAAAATTTAAATAACGCGCCAAGCAATAACTGTTGTATTCCTATGATTGCAGGGTTGGTTATTGACTGCAAGTAACATATTCTTTCAGATAATAATTGAAGACTGTGACGCTACAGCCACGGCTCTATGCTTGCTTTCGAATGCTCTAACAGCTGACATAAAAATTATCATAAATCGAGATTTATCAAACTAACAGAAATTTGCACTACTACTCTGTGTTGTCTTAGTGATATTTATGGATTTTATCCATAATTGATGATTCATACGACGCGTTGTCATACATATGATTTTTTAATATAATATTGAGCATGATAAATATATGTATAACCTAAGATTTTCAACACATGTGTCTGATGAAGTTCGTTATCCTCATCTATTTGTGAAATAATTCTTGTTGCAAATATAATACTGCAGTGCACAAACATTTAGACGATAGTCTCAATTCGCCTAGAATAACGTTCAGTTATTTGAACAATATATTCAGAAAATAATAACTTTATTCGTGCTATGTAAGTATACGTTCATTTCATTTGGAGTTAAAAAACATTTTTTATTCAACTTATTCATAATATACCTTTTTTACAAAGAATTGTGATACATTTTTTATGAAGACATAATTACATCAAAATTTATGTTTCACAAATGGATGAATTATAAAATCATGAATGTTTCGTTTTCTAATTCTGTTAATATTTTACTTTATTATCGATTGACATCAAATATTGTTTGATAATAATTGGGTTAATCAACATTTTTATTGTAATTTTATTAATTTATTACATTAAATCTAAATAATATATTTTCTATTTGCACTTACAGTTTTATGGATTTTTTTAAAAATGAAGTTAAAAAAAAAAATTATTGTAATAATTTTTTCAATGAAATGAATTAAAAAATTTTTTATGTCGGTGAACTTTAATGTCATGAATATTATTTCAAATTACAAATTCTTATTTGATTGATGGGATCATGAAATAAATTCATCTGGCATATTATTATTATTAATTTTTTTTTTTGAATAATAATGATAAAAAATCAATAGGTATATATATAAAATTTTGATGCCATTCTTTCGATAATTGTTCTTTGCTTTTTCATTTGGTTGTGTATGTATTTTCATAATGTAACGTCTTAATCATTTTGTCTTATTTCGTCCAGGTCCATCAAATTCCCGTCCGGTGATCAGAAAGGAGGGAGGGCATAGAATACGAAAAAAGAACGGATATTTATGATAAGAATTAATAAAAAAATAAATAAGATTACTAATTGAGAAATTAAGTAATAGAATTTAGACTTAAGAATCATAGCGATTAATAAAATCTGTAATAATCTAACTGTATCAACATTGCATACGATAAATGATTAGTAAAATAAATAATTTTTTTGAAAAATAGAAAATTGAGTTAATTTTGTTATCTATAATATAGGATTATATACAGAAACTAGAACGAGATACCTAAAAAACTACTATAACGTATTGCACAAATAAATACAATACTATTCAAAAATACATGAGACATTATTCAGACATACCAATAAATAAATACATAATAATTCTATAAAAACCTACCCAACAAACAAATTCACTGATAATTATAAAAATATAACATATATTTATAGTTTTGAATATAAAAATCAAGAAAGACATTGGAAATAAAATAAGAAATATGAATTAATGATAAGAAAATTTCTTCTGAGATCATAATTACTTTTTGTTTATTATCATGACTATTGATTATTATTATTATTATTTGTTATTAAATGCTCAGGGGGGATTTCCCCGGAGTCCGACTCTCCGAGGGCCCAGCCTGAGCTCCATCCGTTACTGCTGGATCACTCCGCACAACAAGGCGGTTAGTGATCACAGCAGGCCAAAGTCATTTCCCTTCCCCGTAGACGGAGAGAACCAAGTATTACAGCCTTCTGCATCCTGACTGCCAAGAACTCAGCTTTTGATGAGCAAGCTGGAACTTTGCCAAGTGAGGATACAAAAGACTGTTTCATCCCTCCAAGGACGCCAACAATCAGGACGACAAGCTTGACACGGTAACCTGGGTAAAGTTGGCCAATTTCAAACAGGAGATCCTGATATATTTCTCTTTTGTGCTCTTCTTTGGCTGAGATGTTATATTCAGCCGGGGCCGAAAACTCAATGACATAAATGTCACGAGTAGCCTTGTCGAAGAGCACAACATCAGGTTTGTTGTGATCTATCCGCCGGCTTGTTGCAAATGGCATGTTCCAATAAATTTTGCAACCGTCATTCTCAACAACCTGGGGAATAACTCCTGGCAGATAAGGCAGCACTGGTGTCACGTCAATACCGTAGCAATGACGAAGATAATAGTACAGTACTCTCAGGGCAGCATTATGACGTTGGATGTATGCGCCTCTCGCCAGCACAGGACATGCCGACAAAAGGTGCATAAGCGTCTCCGGATGTTGTTTACACCTCCTACAGGAAGTGTCCGCAAGCTGCCCCTGGCGCACCTTGCTACGGTACTCTAGAGTGTTAATGACACCATCTTGGCAGGCAAATATAAACCCTTCAGTCTCGGACATCAGGCCAGCTGACTTTAAGAAGGAAAACGTCAGCTGGGTGGACAAGCCATGATCACGCACGTGTTTAAAGAACACGCTGTGCATGGACTCGTCCATCAGTTCGCCAAGGAGTAATTTGTCCTCGGCGTTCCTGATGACGCTCTTAAATTCCTCCTTTCGGAGTTCCATAAGAGCGTTTATTCCTCCAAGACCAAGGATTCTTGCCGCATACATTGCTGCCTTATACACGAATGACCCCCTATGCGCATTTTCATGTTTATGAACAATTTGCATAAGAAAGTCATCCTCCTCTGCAGTGAAATTGACAACTTCGTGTGTTAAACCCAGGACCAAACGGTCGTGAAGCCGCTCCAAGCTCTGCAAACCTCTCCCACCGATGGACCGGGAGAGGTATAATCTGGCGACTGATGAATTGGGGTGCATGCTCCGATTCATATTGATAATCTTACGGGTTTTGATATCGAGATCTCGTAAATCCTTTCGGGCCCATTTCAGGACACCGAAAGAGTACAGTAAGACTGGGACAGCGAGAATGTTAGTGGCAGAGACTTTATTTTTGCCGGAAAGTTCGGAGGACCAAATTTTCCGGAGTCTCCTAACATACTCGCTCTAGAGAGTTGCTCGGACTTCCGAGACCGCATGCATGCGGTGCTTTTCCATTCCTAGATATCTATACAACTCTCCGGCGTCTAATTGTCGTAAGACGCTCCCATCTACTAACTCGACATCATCACCCGTATCAGAGCACTTACCCCCCGCCAGATGTACGACCGCACATTTGTCTAACCCAAAAGACATTCCGACATCTCGAGTGTACTCTGCTACCATGTTAAGGGCCGCCTGTAGATGATCTTCATCAGCACTATACAGCTTCAGATCATCCATGTAAAGCAGATGGGTAATCGAATATTTTCGATCACCCGGAGGCCCCACAGAGTACCCACGACTTTTACGGAGGGCAACAGATATAGGCAGCAGTGAAATGCAAAACAGCAGAGGGCTCAAGGAATCACCTTGGAAGACACCTCGTTTATACTCTACAACTCCGGTAACGTCCACTTCCAATGTGAAAACGCGTTCGCCAGAGCTGCATTGTACGCCGAATGCATTCCACTATTTCAGGATGGACCCCCAGGCATTTGAGTAGATATAAAATCAACTCATGAGGAGTTGAATCAAATGCCTTGCGGTAGTCAATCCAGCCCATTGACAGGTTGCGTTGATAGTAGATCGCATCTTGTAAGACACATCGATCCACTATCAAGTTCTCTTTGCAACCTGACAGGCCTCTTTTGCTGCCACGCTGTTCATATATCCGTTGCCAGACAGGTTCGATCTCCTGCAAGATACGGTTGTTTAAAATTTTTGTAAAAATTTTATAAACCGCATTCAAGCAGGTGATAGGCCTGTAATTCTTTGGGTCAGACAAGTCACCTTTCTTAGGTATCAGTACGGTTCGCCCTTCTACGAGCCAGTCTGGAATCAGTTCGTCAGCTCTAATGTACGATGTAAATATACGGGCCAGATGAAGGTGGGTAGAAGTAAACTTCTTCCACCAGAAGACATTAATGCAATCTGGTCCCGGGGCAGCCCAATTCTTGCTGCCATTTAGAGCTGAACGAACTTCATCAACACTGACTGCAGGGCTCTCTTCGTCAGCATTCTGTCGACGGTGTTCCCGACAAAATGCTTTGAAGTCGTGCAGAGCTGGAGAATTGGCGTTCACGTTTGGTTGATCTCCATACAAATCAGTCCAAAAAGCTTCCACCCGCTCAGGTGTTGGATAATTCCCGGTAACATTGGTCTTTGGTGTCAGAAAGCGTGAAGGGCTGGATCGAAACAACAAGTTATCGACCAACCGCTTCAGCCTTTTCTCTAGTGACTTTTTGGCAGTCACCAGAGCCCGCAATTTATTAAGAGACTCTTCCTTGATGACAAGAAGAGTACTCTTATTCAGTGTGTGATGACGCCACCGAAGCTCAGCAGCAATGCGCCGAATTCGGGGCGTGTATGCTCTTTGAGTTGTTTCAAACTCAATCACACACTGAATGCGGGAGACCTGTTTCCGGGATCTGTCAATTTTGAAACCAAGTTGTGAGATGCGCTGTCTCAACCTTGCCTCGATCGAGAGACAATGTCCCTCTCTCGGAAAAGCCGAAACTGCTGCACCATACACAACCTAGTTCACAGTGAGCAGGGTGGAATCCTCCAGGATGTTTGAACGGAGATCTTCCTTTACCGCGTCAAGCTGTTGTTTTGAGCAAGTTATCTTTTTAGATATACTTACTTGACGTCCTGCAAAGGGATTGTTGTCGTCCATGGAGGAATGGCGTCGCTCTTGGTGCAATTGCGCCGGAAAGGAAAGTCTATTAGACTGCCTTCTATCCGGCACAAGCGATCTTCTATTGCGCCGAAGATAAGTGGCATAGCTACGCAGGTGTTTGGGCGTAAAATGCGCAAGCTCTGGATGTATATCACTCCAAAGAGTGTGCATCCGGGCCATATAACCGCTCACCCCCGGTTCGCTACGTTGGTAGCACACCAAGAGATCGACTCGTAGTTCCTCCGTCCACTTAAAGTTTATCCTTAAGGCGCCAGGGTCGTCATCATTTATCGGGTCCGGCGTGCTCCTCCCACCTGATAAATGGTCCTCATCCGAAAAGGACCGGTTGTGGGGAGCACTTCTGAGATTATTCCTTGTAGTAACTCAGTATGTCAATGCAGTGGGTAGTTGGCCCACTGCAAGGGCTACGTCGTTCGCCTACAGACCTGGTGTTATGGTCTGCGTTTCCCGCGATGCGCCGCTTGGAGGCCACGTAGCAAGCACCGCTTATTATTATTATTATTATTATTATTATTATTATTATTATTATTATTATTATTATTATTATTATTATTATTATTATTATTATTATTATTATTATTATTAT
>JZSA01003175.1:0-35303 GCA_000956155.1 Cotesia vestalis
TATTATTATTATTATTATTATTATTATTATTATTATTATTATTATTATTATTATTATTATTATTATTATTATTATTATTATTATTATTATTATTTAAGGTTACTGTCTACAGTTAAAGTGAAGGGACGCGTCTAAAACTCGATCCCGGTCTTTTTCAATTTATTTGATACTTATTTGAAAACTTTTTTGAAAATTTGCTATTTTATGGTAGACCTTAATGCGCTCTACCCTCTGACATATCAATCTCATTAAACTCTTAAGTAATCATTTCTAAATTTTATAATTTATAAACGACAATATCGTGCTTGTGCTTGAGGTTATGAGTGATGTTTTTAGTTTGGGTAGTCTGCTTACCAACACTGGTGAAAATGTAGTAGTGTATATGGGTGAGAATCAGTGTCAGTTGAAGGAGATTCACATCCCTAATACTAATACTAACATTCATGAAGAGGTGACAGCGGCTGCGCAAGTAAACCAGCAGCCAATTCAAGATTTGGACCACCAAAATAACTCACCAAACGTCAAAACCAAACGTGGACGTCGTTCAAACCTTGAAAGTCTAAGTCATCACCGCTCCATTTCAACCTGCTCGATCACAGATTATTTCAAGAGAAAACGTAACCTGGACGATAGTCTCGAAAAATCCTTCCAGGAGACAGCAGACAAGATACTCGCTTCTTCGAAAAAAAAGCAATTCAGAGAAGAACATCTATCCTCGCCCTCTAACAACATTTCTCCCTCAGCACCAGTAGCAGCATCCTCACCGGAAACAATGAACGACTGTGAAAGTATTTTGAAAGCCATTAATGATCTAAGAGTGGATCTGAATAATAAAATGGATGCATTAAGGATCAGCAATGAAGATAAATTCTCATCGCTGGAGAATAAAATTTCCAAACGGATCGAGGCAGTAGAAGTAAAACAGAAGACTGATTTTAAAAACCTAAATAATAAATATGATAACCTAGCGCTCAGTCTACAAAATATCAACAAAAGGCTCGATAGTGGTACCACCCCTAATGCTGGCAATGATATGTACCCCGCAAAGATGAATAAACTCCTTAAAATCGCGCAAAGCATGTAAAAGAAGGATAGAGAGGAAAGAAAGGATAATATAGTCATAAAAGGATTAAATAACTCGCACAATCTCGAAGAAGCTACGGTCCTTATTAATGACTTTTTAAAAAGCAAATATGGCTTATCCAACTGCTACAAATCTCTGAAAGTACTTGGTAAAGACCAGAATATATATAAGATAACTCTTATGAACAGTGAACTTAAAAAACAAATTATGGCTAATAAAAAACGTAACCTGGCGGGTACTAGAGTCTTTATTGAGAACGATCTTACTGAACAGCAAGCCTCAGACATGTATAACCTGAGACTTGCCACGAAAGAGCACAAACTAAAAGGAGACAAAGTTAAATTTTTTAGAAATAAAGTCTCTATAAACGATAAGTGGATGCAGTGGGATGAAGATCAAGGAGGACTAGTAGAATCGCGGACCCCAGTACGCAACATAGAAAGCAAAAAAAATAATAACCTGACACGAACTTCCAAACACAACAAACAATAACTAAATACGGATCCTCTAAAAATAATGTCTTGGAATGTGAATGGAATAAAAAATCTTCAATCTAACGCTGACATATCTGGAAATGATATTATTGGAATTACTGAAACCTGGGCAACAAAGCCTACTAAACTCAGCTTCTGGGAAAACTACTACAACTTACATTGGATAGAAGCAACCAAGAATAATAGTATGGGCCGCCCCAGTGGCGGAATGTTAATTCTTGTCAAGAAAGAAATTTCCAGTTACCAACTGCACAAATCTTACAACTGTTTCTTAACAAAAATAACACAGAGCAAGATGAAATCAGGTTTTATAATTGGTTTTATTTACTTACGACCGAATGATAAACTTTTTGACTCTGATCTTACAAATTTCCTAGAAGCTATAGAGTCAGTAAAATTACACTACAGTGATCTTCCTCTCTATATTATGGGTGACTTCAATGCACATATTGGTGCTCCGGAGCTGCTGCAAGAAGAACTTCTCATAGGAGCAAATCTAATGGTAAAAAGTGTTTTCTCCAACGAAGACTTAAATCAGAGGGGAATTAGTGTTAATAATGTTATGGACATCACAAACTTTATTGTCATAAATGGTAGAACCATCAGTGACAGCCCGGCACAGCCAACATATTACGGGAGGGGAAGCAGTATAATTGATTTAGCTTGGTCAAATGTTGATGGTCTTGAATATATTGAGGACTTTAGTGTTCTTCTTTCAGTTAACTTTTCAGATCATTTTCCCATCTTACTAAGTCTGAAACAAGACTCTCAAAACAAGCAACATGAAAGCTCAGATATTTTAACCTTGAAAGATAAAAGTATTAAATATAAATGGAATAACAAGAATAAGTATGATTATAGTCTTTCTTTGAAATGGTCCCCATTAATTAACGTAAGTTTTAGTTCCGACTCAATTAATTACTTGCAAGATCGTCTGTGTCTTGCTGTCGCTGATGTTTCTACCAAACTCGGTATGTCGTGTGTCACTTCTGACCATAAAATTAAAAAAAATCTTCTGTATGTAGAGCCTTGGTATGATAATAGTTGTAATGTCCAAAAAAATATTGTAAATCGTAAGTTAAGATTATATAGGAAAAATAAGTTTAATGCTGTTGATAGAGCTAACTACTTATTAGAACTTAAAGAGTATAAAAATATTTGTAAAATAAAAAAAGACAAATTAATAAGCAGATTAACTTCCGATGTAAACAACGCAAAGAAGCCACATGAATTCTGGAATGCAATAGGTAAATTCCGGGGAAAGAAATACACAATGCCAGACATTACTGCAGCGCAATGGGTGGAGTTTTACAATAATATGGCGAAACAATTTACACCTGATAATTGGGTAATTCAGGGCACATATGATCCACTTCTAGATAATGATTTCACTATGGCAGACATGTCAGAGGCCTTGCATGCGAGCAAGTTAAATAAATCACCAGGTGCAGACGCAATTACAAATGAATTTCTCAAAGCCCTGCCATATAATTGGAAACTCTATCTATTGTGTATGTTTAACAGAGTTATGAGGGAGGAAAAAGTTCCCGATTCCTGGTCAGTTATACTTGTAACAATGATACATAAAAAAGGCGATAGAAAAGACTTAAATAACTATAGAGCTATTGCTCTAGTAAACCATATTACTAAGATTTTTACTTCTATGATCGCAAACAGACTATATAACTGGGCCAGCTTACGTAATATTTTACCGGAGGGACAAGCGGGTTTAAGAACCAAGAGAGGCTATATAGATAACCTTTACAATTTGATGGAAATGATACATTCTTGTATCAGACAGGATAGAGGCAGCGCATATGTGATATTTGTTGATTTTAAGAGAGCATTTGACTCTATAGCACATGATAAGTTATGGTCTAAGTTACTAAAATTAGGTTTAAGTGCAAAAATAATTAGAATTTTGAAAAACTTATACGAAAAAGCTTCTATAAGAGTAAGAGCTGCAGATGGACTGTCTGAAAAAATTAAGGTTAATGAAGGGGTATTGCAAGGCGAAATTTAAAGTCCGCTTTTATTTATTTTGTATATCTCCGATATGGAAGATTTCTTCCGGGCGAAAGGCATGTACGGCATAAACATTGATCATAAGACAGACGTCCTGCTCCTGCTCTATGCAGACGACTTAGCCATACTCGCGAGAAACAAAGCCAACGTGGCAGCTAAGTTAAAAGTTCTGTATGAATATTGTGTAATTAACCAACTCGTTGTAAATGAAAACAAAACTGAGATTCTTTTCTGTCGCAAAGCAGGTAGAATACCAAATAAATTGAACTTCCTTTACAATGGTAATAAAATTAAAGTAGTTTCAAGCTATAATTATCAAGGGATCCCCTTCTCATCCTCGGGACGAGGTAGATTAGCTTTAAAAAATGCGATTAAAAAAGCAAGGTCAGCAATTGGAGCTGTCTTATCCTTAATTTATAGAGCCAAAATAAATAACTTCGACATTATAACCTCTCTGTTTGATGGTATGGTGGCCTCAGTAGCCCTATATGCTGCACCCATATGGGCACTGAGGTACATTGAGGATTTGGACTGCCTAATAGTTGAATACTTTAAGTCAATACTTAGTCTCAAACGAACTACTTCAAACGCGTTGATTAAACTAGAATCAAACAATCTGGGTCTGTCCTTGATAATCTGGAAAAATACTTGGAACTGGATTGTAAAAATTCTAACTATGAACGAGAATAGATTGCCATTTTTGTGCTTTAAAAAACAATTATCTTTATACAAGAATAATTATAAGGTTCCGGAATGTAATTGGTTTGCTCAAATTGCTACATTTATTAACACAGTAGACCCCAACTTCATGTTCCTTATCGACACCCTAGATAGTAATATATGGGAGAGGGCTGGTATAAAATTACTCGAAAAATATAGAAAACTCCTAGAGCAAAATATTCTTGCTCAAACTCGTAATTTGTGTAGGCGGGAAAAATAAATCTCCCGTCTAATAATTTATAGACAAAAAAAAATCTAGAAAATTTTCCGTCTATTAAAAAAAAATTTCTAGACGAAAAAATTTAATTTTCGTCTAACAAAAGGAAAATTATAGACGAAAAAAAAAATTAATTTTTCGTCTAACAAAAAAAAATAAAAAAATTATAGACGGAAAAATTTAATTTTTTCGTCTAACAAAAGGAAAATTATAGACGAAAAAAAAAATTCTAACTGCCCTATTTGCGATTCTGAAGAAAAAGATACTCTGTCTCACTTTATACTTAGCTGCCCGACCCTAAATAATTTAAGAATAAATTTTCTAAGTAGCTTCGGCATCGTACAATCTAACGACATCCTAAATGATATATTAAATTTTCACAAACCGAACCAATTGAATACTCTGTATCTGTTTATTAGAAGATTCTGTTTTTTAAGAGGATCCAAGACAAACAAAAATACGTAAATCATTACTAATTTGTAACTTTATTTGAATAAGTATCTTTATGTACACTTCTTATATATGTAACCTCTATTGCATTGTATATGTACAGGAAAGCAATAAATACTACTACTATTCCAAAGGTTTCCATATTTTTTCCATATATTTGCCCATATTTTTTCCATACTTCTCCCATATTTTTTCCAAATTTTTCCATATATTTTCCATATTTTGCCTATATTTTGCTCATAATTTGCCTATATTTTGCCCATATTTTTTCCACATTGTGACTATATTGTGACTATATTTTTCATATTTTGCCCATATTTTTTCCATATTTTGCCCATTTTTTTTCCAAATTTTTTTCCATATATTGCTCATATTTTTTATCCATATTTTGCCCATATTTTTTCCATATTTTGCCCATCCATATTTTCTTTCATAGTTTTTCATATCTTACCTATATTTTTCTCCATATATTTGCCCATATATTTCCCGTTTTTTTTCCATATTTTTCCATATTTTGCCCATATTTCTTTCATATTTTCCCCTTTTCCTTTCCACATTTTCATCATATTTATTCCATATTTTGCCTATATTTTTTTTCCATATTTTGCCAATATTTTTTCCATATTTTGACCAGATATTTTTCAAATTTTATATATTTTCTCCATATTTTTGCCTATATTATTTCCATACTTCTCCCATATTTTTGCCATATTGTTTTCAAATTTTTCCATATTTTTTCCATATTTTGCACATATTTTTGCCCATATTTTGCACATATTTTGGCCATATTTTTTCCATATTTTCTTTCATAGTTTTTCATATCTTACCTATATTTTTCTCCATATATTTGCCCATATATTTCCCGTTTTTTTTCCATATTTTTCCATATTTTGCCCATATTTCTTTCATATTTTCCCCTTTTCCTTTCCACATTTTCATCATATTTATTCCATATTTTGCCTATATTTTTTTTCCATATTTTGCCAATATTTTTTCCATATTTTGACCAGATATTTTTCAAATTTTATATATTTTCTCCATATTTTTGCCTATATTATTTCCATACTTCTCCCATATTTTTGCCATATTGTTTTCAAATTTTTCCATATTTTTTCCATATTTTGCACATATTTTTGCCCATATTTTGCACATATTTTGGCCATATTTTTTCCATATTTTCTTTCATAGTTTTTCATATCTTACCTATATTTTTCTCCATATATTTGCCCATATATTTCCCGTTTTTTTTCCATATTTTTCCATATTTTGCCCATATTTCTTTCATATTTTCCCCTTTTCCTTTCCACATTTTCATCATATTTATTCCATATTTTGCCTATATTTTTTTTCCATATTTTGCCAATATTTTTTCCATATTTTGACCAGATATTTTTCAAATTTTATATATTTTCTCCATATTTTTGCCTATATTATTTCCATACTTCTCCCATATTTTTGCCATATTGTTTTCAAATTTTTCCATATTTTTTCCATATTTTGCACATATTTTTGCCCATATTTTGCACATATTTTGGCCATATTTTTTCCATATTTTCTTTCATAGTTTTTCATATCTTACCTATATTTTTCTCCATATATTTGCCCATATATTTCCCGTTTTTTTTCCATATTTTTCCATATTTTGCCCATATTTCTTTCATATTTTCCCCTTTTCCTTTCCACATTTTCATCATATTTTTTCCATATTTTGCCTATATTTTTTTTCCAAATTTTGCCAATATTTTTTCCATATTTTGACCAGATATTTTTCAAATTTTATATATTTTCTCCATATTTTTGCCTATATTATTTCCATACTTCTCCCATATTTTTGCCATATTGTTTTCAAATTTTTCCATATTTTTTCCATATTTTGCACATATTTTTGCCCATATTTTGCACATATTTTCGCCATATTTTTTCCATATTTTTTTTCATATTTTTTCAAATCTTACCTATATTTTTCTCCATATAATTGCCCATATATTTCCCGTTTTTTTTCCATATTTTTCCATATTTTGCCCATATTTTGCCCAGATTTTTTCCATATTGTGACTATATTGTGACTATATTTTTTCCATATTTTGCCTATATTTTTTCCATATTTTGCCTATATTATGCCCATATTTTGCCCATATTTTTTTCATATTGTGACTATATTGTGACCATATTTTTTCCATATTTTGCCATATTTTTTTCAAATTTTTCCATATATTTTCCATATTTTGCCTATATTTTGCTCATATTTTTGCCCATATTTTACCCATATTTTCGCCATATTTTTTTCCATATTTTTGCCCATATAATTCCCATATTTTTGCCATATTTTTTCCATACTTCTCCCATATTTGTGACATATTTTTTTCAAATATTTCAATATTTTTTCCATATTTTGCCTATATTTTGCCCATATTTTCGCGATATTTTTTCCATTTTTTTTGCCATATTTTTCCATATTTTGCCCATTTTTTTTTCCATATTGTTGCCATATTTTTGCCCATATATTTCCCGTATTTTTGCAATATTTTTTCCATATTGTTTTCCATATTTTGCCTATATTTTGCTCATATTTTTTCCATATTGTAACTTTATTGTGACCATATATTTTCCATGTTTTGCCCATATTTTTTCCATATTTTGCCCAAATATCTTCCATATTTTGTAACTGAGAATAGGGAAATGGGACTGAGTCAGAGAGATAGAAAATTGTTTATTATCTAATAATTTAATTAATTAATCAGAATTAAACATTTGTTAGTTTGGATTGAGTGATTTTCCTGGGGGTTTATACCCGACAGTCACTCAATTGACCTTGCGGGGAAAAAATTTAACAACTAAAAAAAAATTAATCAATTTAAAATAATTAACATCTAAAATGTTCACTTAATAATTGTTATAATTTTTATAATAATTAACGCGAGTAAAGAGATTAATTTTGTCGCTTGGAAAATAATCGTCAAGCGATTTATTCGTGGAATTTTGGTCGAGCGTCAGTATAATTTGTGTCGCAGTAAATTCCAATACCCAAGGTCACAGACAACCGAGCTAGCGAATGTTCTAGCAAAGAATTCGAATGTTTCTACTTTTGTCAATTTTACAAATTATAAAATCATCTTGAATTTTATTGAAAATTATATTTGGAAATACTTATTAAATTTATTTTAAATTATAAAATTATATTGAAATTTTTATTGAAAATTATAGTCGGAGTTAGTTATAGAATTATTTTTATATTGTGAATTATTTTTATTTATTGATTATAAAATAAATTGATTTTGGGGATTAACTCCGTGAATTAATTAAACTAAAAAGTGTTGAGAAAATCTACAAGAAATGGATTTATTTTAATGTTGAGAATTAAACTCGTGACTAAATTTTAACCAAAATCATAAGTCGGATTAAATTCGGATTTTAGAGAATTAATTTATTAATTGAAAAATAGGCAGTAAATTTTAATTGTTAGCTAATGACGGAATAGTTGAGTCGATGTAATAATTTTCAAAAGTAAATTTTGTCAATTTCTTTTAATATCCAAAAAAATAAAATAAAGCAATTCAGTGTGCGTGTGAAGAAGTGTGGGATATGTGTGTGAAGATTAGTGTGAGTAACGTGTGATAAAGAGTATAAAACGAACTCTACTTGTTGATGGTTTGCCGAGTAGAGCGATCCAAATCTTAGAGCGTGAGAGTCCGGTGGACAGCGCGATTTAGTAAATTTTGGACGAAATCTACTTGTTGATGGTTTGCCGAATAGAGTAATCAAATCTTGGCGTGATGTTTTCTGCTTGTTGATGGTTTGCCGAATAGAAGACTAGCACTAAGTCGGAGTCGCCGGTTTTAGCCCGAATTCTCCGGTAGTTGTAAGTCGTGGTGTTAAGTTGATTATAAGTGAGTAGTGTAGGTGCGAATGCACAAGTTGTTAAGGTTGAATTGTTATCAATAAATACCGGTTAATTTTTATTAAATAAAAATTTATTTATTTCAGATCACCTTCCTCACTCTCTCTCCCTGTAAGATAAGCTCTCTGCTCTGGACCGGTTCCAGGAACCGTGATTAAAAAATCCTGGTGGCGCCCTTTTGTCAATTATATTGTTTGTTAATTTTGTTAGTTTATTTATAAAATTGATTAGGGGCTAACCTGAACAGGTAAAACTGTTACAAGTTATCGACCAACCGCTTTAGCCTTTTCTCTAGTGACTTTTTGGCAGTCACTAGAGCCCGCAATTTATTAAGAGACTCTTCCTTGATGACAAGAAGAGTACTCTTGTTCAGTGTGTGATGACGCCACCGAAGTTCAGCAGCAATGCGCCGAATTCGGGGCGTGTATGCTCTTTGAGTTGTTTCAAACTCAATCACACACTGAATGCGGGAGACCTGTTTCCGGGATCTGTCAATTTTAAAACCAAGTTGTGAGATGCGCTGTCTCAACCTTGCCTCGATCGAGAGACAATGTCCCTCTCTCGGAAAAGCCGAAACTGCTGCACCATACACAACCTAGTTCACAGTGAGCAGGGTGGAATCCTCTAGAATGTTTGCACGGAGATCTTCATTTACCGCGTCAAGCTGTTGTTTTGAGCAAGTTATCTTTTTAGATATACTTACTGTCCGTCCTGCAAAGGGATTGTTGTTGTCCAAGGAGGAACGGCGTCGCTCTGGGTGTTATTGCGCCGGAAAGGAAAGTCTATTAGACTGCCTTCTATCCGGCACAAGCGATCTTCTATTGCGCCGAAGATAAGCGGCATAGCTACGCAGGTGTTTCGACGTAAAATGCGCTAGCTCCGGATGCATATCACTCCAAAGGGTGTGCATCCGGGCCATATAACCGCTCACCCCCGGTTCGCTACGTTGGTAGCACACCAAGAGATCGACTCTCAGTTCTTCCGTCCACTTAAAGTTTATCCTATAGGCGCCATGGTCGTCAACGTTCATCGGGTCCGGCGTGCTCCTCCCACCTGATGAATGGTCCTCATCCGAAAAGGACCGGTTGTGGGGAGCACTTCTGAGTTGATGTCTCGTAGTAACTCAGTTTTTTTCAATGCAGTGGGTAGTTGGCCCACTGCAAGGGCTACGTCGTTCGCCTACAGACCTGATGTTATGGTCTGCGTTTCCCGCGATGCGCCGCTTGGAGGCCACGTAGCAAGCACCGCTATTATTATTATTATTATTATTATTATTATTATTATTATTATTATTATTATTATTATTATTATTATTATTATTATTATTATTATTATTACTATTATTATTATTATTATTATTATTATTATTATTATTATTATTATTATTATTATTATTATTATTATTATTATTATTATTATTATTATTATTATTATTTTTATTATTATTATTATTATTATTACATATTTTTTTCAAATAGTTTAATCTTTTTGGTACAAGGTTCATTTGAAGTTATTTGCGGTCCTCTTTTTTTTTTATTTCCCTTCTGGATTTTTACGATTTCCTCAACTATTCTATTCATCTCGTGAGATAAAGGAGTCGCTCTTTTTTCTTTGGTTTCAGCATCCTCTAATGACAAATCAAAAATATCTTTTGACTCATCTTCCAGAGTTATCACTGGAACCGGTGTAATGACAGAGGACTCCTCTTCTTCATCCAATGTAACTATTGGTGTAGATGTAGTGGCTGAATTCTCCTCCTCCGTCTCCTCTGCATCCAAATTATTATTATTATTATTATTATTATTATTATTATTATTATTATTATTATTATTATTATTATTATTATTATTATTATTATTATTATTATTATTATTGTTCGTTTTGAGGTCCTAGGAAGCTTCCCTGACTATTCTCGCGTTGGGGTGTGTGTGTGTGTGTGTGAAAAAAAAATTTTTCAAATCAAATTTTTTTTGGGATAACTTTTGAACGGCATTATCGATCAGTTCCACAATCCAATCAGCTCGTAACATCAAAAAATCACGTCGATTGCTACCAAGCCGGTCAAAATCGGTTTATTCGTTCGTGAGATATCACTGACGGAAGGAATCGAATGAGAGCGTTTTTTCCGAATTGCACCGAAACTTCCGGTCTTATCTATTTGTTCTTAAAAATATATTGTAGAATTTGAAAAACTGCGTCGAATGCCGCCAACCGCGGTTTATTCATTCAAAAGTAATTGCGGTTTGATAATTCAAAAAATTGTGTTTTCTGCCCTCCGGCCGGAAAGTGGCAACTTCCTGGCCGCTGCGCTAAACGAAGTTGCCACATTCCGGCTACGTTGAGCAGAAAAATAGGATGCACACCTTGGCCAGTGAAAAGTAAAGCCTTTAGACCACATGTTTGTCAACCCCGGATTCGCCTCGGCCAACATTTACATGTGATCTGAGACTTTTCTTATTTTACTGGCCTAAGTATGTAATATACTATTTATTAAACTTCCATCAGACTTTTGAGCTCGGAGAGCCCAAAACTACATGAAAATTATATTTTTGAGCTCTTCGAGTTCAAAAACGTAATAAGCGCAATTTTGAGCGGTCAATTACGAAAGTAGCGAGAAGTTGCAAGGATGGCCTTCAGGGTCAACCTTTTTCAAAATTTCTTTTTTTTGTTCGTCAATAATACCTCACAAACAAATCAACCGATTTTGATCGATTCAGCGGCAATCGACGTGGTTTTTTCATCTTAAGAGCTGATTAGTTTGCTTCACTCGAGCAGGCATCTTCACTCTTGTCTAAAATGGTCTTGTTTCATGTAATAATAGATTTTAGCATTACTACGTAAATGTGGAACGCTTATTTTCACGTAATAATAACGATAACTTCTTACTTTTCCGCTTCGCAGCATTATTTGACTTGTTAGAAATCATAAGAGACTCTGGTAAGTAACAAATAATCATTTTCGCTTGAAAAGCTGCTTTGAATACTTTAAGCTCTAGTAAAAATAATTGAAGCGATAGGAAAATATCACAATTACAAATTTCAATGTAAATGTCGTTAACAACCTCTAAATTTTCTAACAGCTCGAAAAAGTACAAACGTTTTGTTTTTGAGGTTAAAAAGATCTTCGAAATAGATCATTTTTTTAACGTTGTGAACTTGTAGCAGAAAGTTCTAGGGATTCCTTGTTGAGTCAACTGTTTTCCGGATCTTTTTTTACTACATCACAGCCCGCTTGATACAAAGGTGTGTACCTTAAATAACAGAACATTTCATTTCTCCAACAATAGTTATTCATTCTGTGGTCTAATAAACTTTCGAATAATATCTAACTTTTTTATTACGTTGGAATAACTTACTGAATGAAATAGCGGTAAATCAATGTGAAAGCATCCCCCAGCTGAAAAGTGTAGTTGACGATTCATCAGATGTAGCGAGGTTTCCACGTCCTGTGAATGAATTTTTCCGAAAAATTGGGTAACGAAATATATTGATAAATAATATAGTTAATAAATTTCAAGAGAGACTACAAACTAAATGAAATAGTATATTACACTCCTTGGGAAGGAAAATAAGAAAAGCCTCAGATCACATGTAATTGTTGGCCGAGGCGAAGTCGAGGTCAACAAACATGTGATCTGAGGTTTTCTTTTTTACTTCCTAAGGGCTGTATACTATTTTTCTCACCTCCGGGCGGAAAGCGTCAATTTTCCTCCCGCTGCGCTAAACGAAAATGCCGCTTCCCGCCTCCGTCGAGGAGAAAAATAGTATACACACCACGGGAAGTAAATAAGAAAGCCTCAGATCACATGTTTATTGACCTCGGCTTCGCCTCGGACAACAATTACATGTGATCTGAGACATTTCTTATTTTACTTCCCTAGATGTGTAATATACTATTTCTCCTCGACGGAGGCGGAAAGCGGCATTTTCATTTAGCGCAGCGGGAGGAAAATTGACGCTTTCCGCCCGAAGGTGAGAAAAATTGATTTTTTTTGTCCTCCGGGTAAAAAATAGCAACTTTCAGCCCACTGCACTAAACGAAGTTGCTGCTTTTCTCCCAGAGGAAAAAAAATAGTATTCAGCCCCAGGATGGAAAAGTAGGAAATGTCTTAGATCACATGTTAGTCAACCTCGGATTCGCCTCGGTTGACCATAACATGTGATCTGAGACATTTCCTACTTTCTCTCCCTAGGGGTTAGATCGACTATTGATAAGAATCATTTAAATATATATAAGATGAGATTATTCATGATAAAATACTATTGATGTTTACCATTTTACTGTCGTGGGTATAAAGCCAACGTTTCCATCCTAGCATTATATAGCTCATGCAGTTTGCCTAGATAAGAAAAATCATTAATTAGAAGTTTTATGAACAATAATCGTGGGCTGCATTGATCATCATACGATCCATTGTAAGAATATAATTTTGTACACTTCATACCGCGAAGTAAGCCGAAAAATTAATCTCAATCCCGAGATCTAAAAAGCATCAACGGTTTTGATTTAAGTGTAACAATCACAAACTCAGATGTAGATTAATCATCCAAACTAACTTTTCTGATTTACCAATTATTTCTTTCAATTAAATAAATTTAATCATCTCATTATAACTATTTCGTTCTAGGAAAAATTTTTCAGAAATTAATTTTCTCAATGACCTCGAGAAATTGAATATAAACTATTTTAATCGCGATTCTGTTACTGCGTGACGTGATTCTGCTGATCAACTTTTGATTAAATTTTCAAAAAAAGATATTTGCCTCACTGGATCTTTGAAATTTAAATTTTGTCCTCGATTTACACGTTTCTCACGAATTACTTCTTTTGGTGAAAAATAAGCTTTGGCTAATGTTAATACGGTATTAATACCAACGCGAAACTTTTTTTTATTTCACAAAATTAATTTTTTTAATGAAAGAATTTTCAATTTTCCCTCATGAAACCAATAGTTTTCAACAAATTGGGAAGTTAATGGTTCTACCACGGTTTTTAAAAATTGAGTTCTAATTAGATCTCGAAGACTTGAGATCCCACGAAGCTATTCTGACTATTCCTACGAGGATTATTTTTATTTTTTCATGCTTAACGAGAGATTATTTCATTCGAAGTGTGGGATTTCCAACCACCTACTCCCCCTTCAGTCTCTGCGCTTCGTACAGGAAACACTCAGTGGGCACAGCATTAGCATTAGCTTAACCCAATCCGTCTTGTGTAGTACGGCCACGGCAAGTATCAACTTCATCACACTAAACAAACATCAGAGGTTAATATCTTGGTCCTCGTTTCGTTTTCTTGTGGAATGAAGAAATGGTTTTATTAAAATTTTCTAACGTGTGTATTTTCAACATAATTAATTTATTTAGATTTTATAGAAAATAAATTCAATCAACGATGCCTGGAAGAAAACTATTTGGGGCCGTACGAGTTGCCACGACCTGACAAAGGAAATGACACAAAAAATTTGCGGAACCACGATCTCAATGAAACAACCTATTGTACGATTTTCGCACAGCAGCTCCTCGTTAGAATTTTTCCAGGTATTGCATTAGTTATTTTGGCGATTTCCTTTGAATTAAAATAGACCAGGTAGCTAGCTGGTTAAGGAAATCTTGGATGAAGCAGACTAGGTTTTCGAGGCCCTTAATAAATTACTGTAAGAAGTTTTTGTAAACATTAATTGCAAAAAAATTTTAAAGGTTCTTTAAAAACATTTAATTGATAATTCCGTAAGGCTCGTACCAAATTTTAATTAACTATAATATTGAGCCACGGTCATTCAGGAGAATTTTGGAATCACGAGTAATAATTAAATTATTAGAGATAATTTATAGTCAAAATAATAAAATATCTCTTAGTTCTTAAAATCAGAGCTAACTCTTGTATTAATGAATTGAAATTGAAAACTGCGTCAATAAAAAATGCGTCAGTGATGTTTCATGAAATTTGACATAATCGTTCAGATAATCGTTTCTGAAAAAAAAATTTTCATTGCTTGAAGACGCATTTGTTGATAAACAATTATTTTCTCCCACTTCTAATTAATATTAATAGCTCGGGCCAGAAATCTGGTTTCGCTAAAAGGAAGAGAAAAAGATATGCGTGACGAATCAATTTGATTAGCTGCAACAAATTTGAAATTTACTTGTTTTTTGCAATTGAGTGAGACTAACAGTAGAAAAAAAAATCGAGATTAAATTATAAAATTTCAAGCATGAATGCATTCAATACGGATTGACTATACTTAGTAGAACAAAGTGACAAATCACAATTTAAAACAAATTTTGCTTAACAGGTAAAGCTAGGCTTAAAGATCGCACGTGCAAACTTTAATCTGCTTCTGCTCGAAAAATGGGCCGCTCAAAGAATTGCATTGAGAGAATATTGAAAAAAAGGTTAAGTCAAATTTTTGAAACCTTCACAGGTCAAAATTTGAGGATAATTTACTTAAAAGAGCTAAATCAGTACAAGAAAATTGAAATTTTATTACACCGGCACACAAAAATAAAAGTGGAATGTACTTTGGACTGGACCTACATACCGACATGTTATTCGAACCGCTGAATCCGAATTTCAAATCCGTTTGGTCCGGCCACCCTCCAGTTTTGAGTAAAATGCAAAAAACCTCAAAAAAGGCAGAAAATTGCAAAAAACTGCGGTTACAGCAATGAAAAAATTTTTTCAGACCCGGATCACGTATGATTATTGTGTATTTCAAATAATTGAATCTAAATCAAGAATTTAATTAGCCCGGTGAGCCGTCTAAATTTAAAAAAAAAAAAAAAACGAAAAATCCAAACAAATGGCGATAAATCATGAAAAATTAAAGTTTTCGAAATAAAAATTTTTTTGGACCGATTGAGTATGGTTTTCATGTATTTTCTTTCTCTGAATTTGCATCTGAAGATTTCTTGTCCCGTCAACGTTTTAAAATTATAAAAAATTTCAAAAAACAAAAAAAAATCCGGAAAATTGCAGTTACAAGTATGAAAAACAAATCTATATAACATGATTAAATACTTTTTTCACGCATAAAATGCAAGTTAAGAATATAAAAATCTAAAAAATTGTAATATCTATAAAAAATGATGTATAACTATAATAAAGAGAACGATTTTCTCGAATTTCACACTTTTCTTCGTTGGTACCGAACTCTTTTGTTCTCAAACGATCTACACAGTGGATATTTCTTCCGTTTGTTATTGTCTCTTAGTGTATTTCTTTTAAGTGTCCAGCAAAAATCTGCCATCATATTAATGTTTTAATTTCCTTGATATCTAGTCTCTATTTCACTTATGTCTTGATGGAATTATTCTCCCTGTTCTTCACTGTAGTCTCCAAGATTTTCAGGAAACTGATCAATGTGAAAATCCATGAAGTGTAGTTTGAGGTTCATTGAGCAACCTGAATTTCTGAAATTTGTCACTAATTCTACTACTAATGTTCTGTAGTTTTCGCTTTTTTTATTTCTTGAAAAGTTTTGAGACACATTGTTGAAACTTTTCACCGGAAATGTTTTTTTCGAGTACTTGAAATAATTACCATCTTTGTCTAAAGCTTTGACATACTGTTTCATAAGACCGAGCTTGATGTGAAGTGGTGGGAGCAGATATTTTGATGGCGGAATCAAAGGTGCTCGCCCGGGAAAAAATGATCAGACCTGATCAGACATGAACAGGCATGAGTCTTCAGGCCTGATCAGGCATGAAAAATGACCGTGCCTGACCAGACCTGGTCAGGCAAAGTCAGGCCTGGTCGGGCATGGTCAGGCCTGGGCAGGCATGGTCAGGTCTGGGCAGGCATGGTCAGGTCTGATCAGATCTGTTCATGTCTGACTTGATCAGGTCAAAAAAAAAAAAGTTGTACCTGTGGGGATTCGAACCGTAGAATCCGCGCTCTCCACACTGTTACTTTACCTCTTGACCATATATCTTATCTTTACCTTTGAGGTATCTTTCAAACTACTTCAAGTAATTTAAATATCATACATGACTTATCTTTACACATAAGGAAGTTAACTATGCCTAGCTTATCAATTATTGATAATTTATTATGTATAAGAGTTATTTGTTTAAAACGGCTATATATTTTTTTGCTCCATTAACATGTGGCTCTATGCACAGTAATAAAAAAAAATCAGGAAAACGGTTCACCCTAAATGCCATACCTGCAACTTCCCGCTAATTCCATACCTGAGCGCTTAAAATTGTACTTATGACATTTTTGAGATTTTTGAGGTCAAAATATAATTTATGTAATATTTTAAGCTCACTGAGTTCGGAGAGATAATATTTTGATTCATTTGAGCTCTCCCAGCTCAAAAGTCCGATAGAAGTTTCATAGAACACTATTTTTGGATTTTTCAAATCGCAATAACTTTTGAATGGATCAACCGATTTTCACGCGGTTGGCGGCAGTTTTATCATCCTCATAAATGATTTTCAGGTTTTAGTTGGTCAAATCGAAAATTTCAGAGTAATCCCGAAAAATCACTTTTTTCGGTTTTCTTTCGTTCACGATAATTCACGAACGAATCAATCGATTTCGACCGAACTGGGGGCGTTCGACGCGGTTTTTTGATGTTAAAAGCTGATTAGTTTTTAAAATTGATCACACACACACAGACATACGGACATCATCGCGGGAATAGTCAGGGAAGCTTCCTAGGACCTCAAAACGTCAAGATCTGATGAGAACTCGATTTTCGGAATACGGGGTAAAACCAATAACTTCCCGATTTATCGAAAATCTTTGATTTTCTTAGTGAGAAGTTAAAAAAAAAAAAAACATTTGTTTTGAAATTTTTCGTTCATGATATCTCTTGAACGAAACAATCAATTTCGTCCGGCTTAGTGGCGATCGATGTAGCTTTTCAAGCTTAAGGGCAGATTAGTTTTTGGAGTTGATCAATAGAGCCGTTTAAAACTTATTCCAAAAAATGTCGGAGTTATGTTAAAAAAACACTTGTTTCCAAATATTTTTTCGAGGATGTCTCTCAAACGAATCAACCGATTTTCCCGTTTTTGGCGGCGATCGACGCGATTATATGACTCATATGTGACTTACATCTTACGTAAATCATGACATAACATGATGTCATCCTGACGTAAATTTTACGTAAATGTGTTTACTGGGTAATTTTAAAAAAAAAAATTTTTTTCTTAAAAAAATTTTTTAATTGTTTATAATTGTTTTTTTCATTTATCCACCATTTTAATTATTTATTAAGAAATCATTCTTTTTTTGAATCATCATTTACAATTTTCAATTTAATTATGAAAAAAAATTTTTTTTTTATTTGAATTTTCATTGTTTATTTTATAAACAATTTGTTATAAACAAATTTCCATTTTCATTATATTTTTTTCCGTAGCTTTAAAAAATTTCAAATACAGCCCTTGCATAAAAGTTGTAAAAAAAATTTTTCTCTATTTTTTATTGAATTTTGAAATACTTTACCCCATCAAAGTTGAAGCGGTCAACTCTTTTATCAACTTATAAATTGTTATAACTTCTAAACTATTGACGATACGGTCTTTGACATTCAAGACGATTTTTTAGACAATTTATTTTTTTATATAGTAAATTTTTTACATGCTCGATATTTATTATGGTTCAATTTTTATAAATATTTGTTTATAAAAAAATGCTTTTACTTGAATTTTTAGATAATTATATCTTTTACACTATTAAAAGTACGGCTTTTATGATTCAGGACAATTTTATAGAGTAATTATTGGACTACTCAAAAATAATTTTTTTATATTTATAATTCCATTTGTATAATTCCATAAACATGCATTAATTCTTTTTTATAGTTTTGTTTTCAATTTTCTCTCATTCTAATAAGTAATTTTTTTGAAAAGAAATATTCTCTTCTTTTCCTGTAAGACTGAATAAGTCTTATTAAGTCTTAATAACTCTTCGAGAAATTCCGAAATTGCAGGGAAAATTCGACTTTTGGAGAGTTTTGCAGAGTTTTGAAGACTTATTAAGTCTTTCCTTTACTTAGTTAGGGATGTGAAGACTTTCAAAAAGTCTTATTCAGAGTTATAAAGACTTTCCAAGAGTTTTTTCAGAGAATTATTTCCAGAAGAGTATTCAACAGAAATAGAATTTCAAATACTGGTTCGATTTTATTTCATCTTAAATAGATAGAAAAATAAAGACGTTATTTCAGGATTAAAGAGTATTCAATAAAAACAGAAATTTGAAATACTGGTTAAATTCTTTTATATTCTAAAAAGATGATAAACTGAAGACATTATTTTAGGATTAAAGAGTATTCAACAGAAATGAAAATTTCAAATACTAGTTAAATTCTTTTATATTCTAAAAATATGATAAAATAAAGATATTATTTTAGGATTAAAAAGTATTCAACATAAAAGAAAACCATGATAGCCTCTTAGGAGGTCATGGTGGAGTAAAAAAAACGTATTATAGAATTGCAGAGAATTATTTTTGGAAAACATTAAGAAGAGATGTTGAGAATTATGTAAAGAAATGTCAAATATGTCAAAGAAATAAAGTCAATAGGCATCCAACTAAAATGCCTATGATTATCACTGATACTCCGAAGAATTTCAACGATAAAATTGCCATGGATATTTGTGGACCATTGCCGTTAACGCAGAGACGTAATAAATATGTTTTAACAATTCAAGATTGTTTAACCAAATATTTTGTGGGAATACCAATCACAGATCCCACCGCTGCCACCAATTTTATGTTATGCCTTGGGAAAGGTTCAGTTTTCAATCAAATAAACAACACAAGTTTATAGTCTAAACTATAATTACGTTTAATTAACTAATTGATAACACAATATTTAACACTTCAACTGAACAAATAGTTTCTTTTACTTAAGATTTATGTCACTTTCAAAACAGTTTAATATTAAAATGATAATCAGTATAATTTCTATAGCTTAATGGTAATACGATTCTTCACTACAATTCCGTAGTATCTTCTCTGAGTCTCTTTCTGCTACTGACTGACCGAGTTAGTCAAACAATGAATATTGTGCAGTTTTAAATATTACTGCGCTATGAGAAAAATCATAAGATTAAGAGTGTTACGGCCATGTGTAAGCGTAGGTACATCACCGTCAGCAAATTAAATATAATATACGATAAATATGTGTAGAGGCATAACAACTGATGGAATTCTTTTATATTCTTAAAAGATGATAAAATAAAGACATTATTTTAGAATTCAAAAGTATTCGATAGAATCAGAAATTTTAAATGCTATTTAAATCCTTTTTTACACGCTTTTTATTAGCTTCACTTGTATGTATGTTTGTATGTTTGTAGGTTTGTATATTTGTATGTTTGTATGTTTGTAACCGACTTCTTTGGGCGTGATTTTGACGCACTTCAAACGGCCAGATTTTGATCAAACTTTGTAGATTTATCGATTACCGATGACAATACACTAATTTGATAAAATTATTCCATTTTTCAATTTGCAAAATAAGATTTTTATTAATTTATACAATTTTTATCTATAGTCGATAAGGCAGAAATTGTAATTTTCCAACCATTATCTTTAGACGATTTATCTAACATTAACAAAGTGCATGTTGGTAAGTTAGTTGCCAAATAATAGTTTAAAAATAAAAAAAAACAAGCTATTATAAATAAACCAAACTAAAAAATATAAAAATATAAAAATATAAAAAACTAAATAATAGTTTAAAAAAACGAAAAAACACGCTTTTTATAGAAAACCGAACTAAAAAAATAGAAAATAAGTTTTAATAAATTTAAATTAAGAATAGTGTTAAAAATTTCAATAAAAGTAATTAATAATAGTGTAAATAAAAAAAAATGTATTTTATTTTAAAAAAAGCGTGGGGTGCTTTTTAAGAGATTCTAAAAATGATAATCACTTTACTCATATCTGTCGACAGAATATTTTTATCTATTGACCCATGCACGGGATGTTATCATAAATAGCATTATAAGTATGAACTAGATAATCTTTCACTGAGCATTGATTCCATGATTGCATAAAAGCGTTGATGCCAGCCCAAGACCAATCCGTAACGATCGCTTCAAAAACAGGCCACACAATTTTATTTTTTATCCACAGATCTTTAAAGAAGTCTAGGCAGCGCGAAATAGAAAGGGCTGAGTGTTCATTAGAAATCATTTCTGTTAAAGGGATAAATTTTCTTATTTACAACTACTACTCCAGCATAATAATAAACTATTTTTGAACCTTTATATGGTAAACGAACTACGGAACCCGTGGCATCGAAATATAAAATTAAATTAAAATTATCAGTCAAGAATTTAATTTGTTCTTCAATACCCAAGTATATTGTGAATGGCGGATCGTATTTTTTAATATATAAATTACCCTCTGTTTCCACGGATCTCAACACTATATCAGCCACATCATTAGTGCTTCGATCATTTTTGCTTCGTTCATTCGTTTTTGCAGTTCGTAGGACTTCATGGGAATGGCAAAATTGAAAGTTTTTGTCAGTTCTCGCCAAATTGTCATCCATGTCATTTACTAAATCATCATGAACAGTACCTGGTTTTGTTGTTTTTAACTGTTGACATACGAATCTTCTCCTTCCTCCTCGTAATTGGTAACTTAAGGGAAGATTATGTTCAGATGGACCAAATGTTCCGTAAACACGGACTAATGTAGAAAATTTTGCAAATTTTCCATGAAATTTGAATTTCAGGGTACAGTCTGGCTGAAGACAATCAGCATAATCACGGAAGTGATCAACATATTCGTGCTTATTTCCATTGAATTTTAGAAGACATTTTACATCTAATTCCTTTGGCAAATGCTGTCTTATATACTCGTGGAATCTTTCAGGGCAAAACTCATTTTTGAAAAAAATTTCAGCATAAGATATTTTTATTAGTCCAATTAAATCATAATTATTTTTTATTTCACCTTCATCAGTTTCTTCACCTTCTTCATGTATTGACACTGGAGTTGATTCATCTTCAAATGAAAGGGATTTTAATTTTTCTGTTAATTTTTCAGGTTCATATTCATATTTAGCATTGTTATTCAATGATTCATTTCGGGGATTCTTCTCTAAATATCTTTTTACTTTTTCTGTTAATTCTAAGTAATTATTTTTCCAACAAAAATATAAACTAGTCCTAAAATGTTCAATTTCTTTATGTTTTCTTAGATTAAAATGTTTCTTGAGCTGGTTAAATATATTTTTGTTAGAAATTGGCCCGTTGGATATATCGTCAATATGCTGAACATATTTTATTAGAGCAAAGTACACTCGGTTAACATCAAACCACATGTTAATTATTACTTATAATCATATTTATTTGAAATCACAATTTATTTTATAATTTTATTTATTTCTGACACTCACGAATCGAAATCCACCACTTGTTCAAAAATTCAAACAAAAAATGGCGACTGAACATAAGTGGCAGCGCCACAGTAGCGCAACTAGTGAGATAGTAGAAGTACACTGCGAAGTTAGGTGAAAAAGGCGGTTTTAGATAAATAAGAATTAAATATTGCCACTAATTATAATTTAAATGAGAAAAATAATCTTAAATAATAAAAAAAAATATATTTTTTGTTAATACAAGTAAGTAAAAATGTTTTAATTATGAATATATTTACTTTTTGGTTTAATATTTATTAGAAAAATTATATTTTTATCGATACAAGGACTAGAAGAAATGTTGGAAGGCGATCAAGCTGATTTCAATGCCAAGGCGTATCAAAATGAAGCTTTTAGGAAGACAATGGTGCCTCGGCTTCACGAGTGGAACTCTCGAGGACTTTTGGATTAATTTTAACAGAGTAAAATTTGAAATTGCAATTTTTGTTAAAAATTTTTAATTGTCTCAATAAATCCTGTGCATTTATAGTGTCGTAAAAATTTATTATTTTTTTTATTAATTATTTATTACACAGAAAAAAAAATTTGTTTGCCATTCATTTTAAAACTCCTCGAAACGTAAAGATATGTAGAAAAAAAATTTTTTTACGCACAAAGGCCAACAGGGCGTATTTTAAGATATACGCCCTTTTGGCTTCAGGAAATTGTCGGCTTAAAGTCAAAAGGGCGTATAAAAAAAATCGGGATTTTTTTTAATTTCGAAAAACAGTCTTCAAAATTGTCCGGAGAAGATTTGTATAAGAAAAAAATTTTAAAAAAGTCAATATTTTCGAAAAAAAATTTATTATTGCTGCAACAGGAGGTAGATATTAATTGGGATAAATTTTGGTCAGAAATTTTATTTTATCCTACAACAAACTTTTGTCAAAGGAAAAAAATTAAAAAATTTTTTTTCAAAAGATATGCAAATTCAAAATTTCGTGATTTTTCCAGTTTTTACACGCTTTTTATTAGCTTCACTTGTATGTATGTTTGTATGTTTGTAACCGACTTCTTTGGGCGCGATTTTGACGCACTTTAAACGGCCAGATTTTGTTCAAACTTTGTAGATTTATCGAGGACCGATGACAATACACTAATTTGATAAAATTATTCCATTTTTCAATTTGCAAAATAAGATTTTTGTTAATTTAATTTTTTTTTTTTTTTTTTTTTTTTTTTTTTTTTTTTTTTTTTTTTTTTTTTTTCAGTGTATAGATATATAATTTGCATAGAACGATTTTTAAAAATTTTTTACAATGAATATTTTTAAACAGGCAATGAAGAAATGAAGTAAATAATTAATAAATCAACTGAAATAATTTTGCGCATTACATAAAATTACTTAAAATGATACATAAATCCGTTACGTAAGACCTTTTAATCCAAACGATTGATGATTGATGACAAATAATGCATCGAGAATTAAATAGTATTATCATAATATACTGCGCGTCAATCATTATCAACTAGTTTGTTCATAAAATGTCAGTAATCTACAGAATCGCTTGCTATCAATTTGGCATTGAGAGACGGAAAATAAAAATTAACTTCTAATGAGTTATTTCAAGATAATAATAACAGCAACTGCAATTCACAAGCGTGTTTGCATAGTTATAAAATAAAAAATTAACTTTATAGATGTATTTAATCTAACAGTCTCATATGCGGAAGTATAAAAGTTCAAACAAACCTGAATCGTATGCAGTCGCTACTTCATTGTCATTGAATTGATACTTAGTGTAATTCATAAGTCCTTGCAATTTAGTTAAATCATGAGCGATATCGAGTGGTTGACGGAGGAGTTTATACAAAATGCCCTTCGAAATGCAAAAAAGGATAATTCAATTTTGGTAAATAATATGGTGGTTAAAAATGCGACTGACAAAGGTGATAACTACACCAGTGAAATGTATCGGGTTTATTTTGATCTCACGTGTAAAGATGGAAAGAAGAAATGTTCGGTTATTGTTAAAACCACTCACAGAAATCAAGGAAAGCACACTGAGTTAGTAAGTTCTGAAAGCTCGTTTGATACGTTAAAAAAAAAAGCTGCAATGCGAAGAAAAATTTATTTTTGAAAATGTCGGAATTTTTGTGATGAAAAATTCATTTTCAACAAGTTTATTTCTTAGCTGAAGAAATAAAAATGTTTTTTACAATAACTTTTTTTTTGAAAAAAAAAAAAAAAAGTGTTTTTGATTTGGAAAAAATAAATTTAAGATAGAAAACTTGAGAATTTTTATCAAAAATTATATTTTCTAAATCGACACGGAAAAAATAAGATGACACTGAATATCATCCCAGATTATACTCAGTGATATCTTTAGTGAAAAAAAAAACTCAGATAGTAGCTAGTATAATCTAGATTATACTGGGTGATATCTGGATTATACTTATTGTAATCTAGATTATACTGTGTGATATCTGGATTACACTCATTGTAATCTAGATTATACTCTGTGATATCTGGATAACACTCATTATAATCTGGATTATACTGTGTGATATCTGGATTACACTCATTATAATCTGGATTAGACTCATTATAATCTGGATTATACTAGCTACTATCTAAAAATTTTTTTCACTCAGTATAATCTAGGATGATATTCAGTGTCATCTTGTTCTTACCGTGTAGAAAATATTTTTTTTTTTTTTAAATAAAGTTTCCCTCAAATTAATTTTTGGTTACAAAAATGTCCATTTCTTGCAAAGAAATTTTTTTTTCTCAGTGAATATTAAGAAAAAATTATTTTTTTGGATTTTTTCTTATAACTTTTTTAATGACACTAAAACTAACAGACACTTGACAATTTTTCAATTTTATTTAATAAACAAATTTGTTCCGAAAAATTATTTTAAAAAAATTCGCGTCTTTAAACCTTTTTTTTTTTTTATTTTTTTTTCAAAGTGATTGCATAAGTCATTATTTTTTCTTTTAATTATTTCTTTCGAACCATTAAAGTTTTTCTAAGAGTGTAATTATGGTAATTACAATGATTGATAATTAAATGGTAATAAAAATGATTGTTTCTAGATCGAAAGTGCAGATTTGTTCGGAATCGAAATGACGATGATGACATCAACGCTCAGAGAAATGGAGTCTGTGCTAAAAGGTACTAAACTCGGTGGATTGTGTTATTTTACCCGATCCGAGAATCCTAAGGTGCTTATGATTGAAGACTTGGCTCCTTTGGGATTCAAGATGGCTAATCGTCAAACCGGACTCGATTTCAATCATTGCATGCTCGCATTGCAGGGTCTGGCTAAGTTCCATGCCAGTTCTGTGTTAATTAGTGAAAAGGTTGGCTTATCAAAAAAAAAAAAAAGAATGATCCTTAAAAATTTAATGATTTCTTTAAGGAAATCCAAGGAATTGTGATTTTTCATAAAAAATATAAAATATCTTCGTGATACGTTCGGAATTTTTTTTTTTTATTGTTTTAATCGAAAGCTTATTTTTTTTTCAAACAATTTCAATGAAAATGAAATTTTTTAAAGTCATTAATTATCAAATTTTCAGGAAGTTGTAAAAATTTGACTACTTCGCGTGGACTTTCTGAAAAAACCTGATTTAGATTATTCATTAAATCTGTTTTAGAATCCCAAACTCAAGGAAATTTACAGCAAAGGAATGTTTGAAATAGAATTTCCAAAAGACATGTCAAACTTTTTCGTCAGTGGGATGAAATTTTTGGTAAAAGCAGCCGAATCATGGCCGGAATTAAGAGAAGACTGCAGAAAGAAAATAGAAAAAATAGCTGACGTTGCTTACGATAAAGCCACCATTGCAAGGAAGTTGGATGAAAAAGAGTTCAATGTTATAAACCATGGTGATTTTTGGGTTAATAACATGATGTTCAAGTACAATGACATGGGTGATGCTATAGACCACATCTTTGTAAGCTTTATCTCAATAATTACCAATGTAATGGCTAATTTAATAATTGTGAGGAAATTTTTTAGGTTGATTTCCAACTTTGTTCTTACACAACTCCGGCATTAGATCTCCTGTATTTTCTAAATTCAAGCGCCGCTGAAGAGGTGCTTGAAAATCACATAAACTCGTTGATTGAAGGTTACGTGAAGACTCTTTCTGAGACGATGACAAGAATCGGCTGCAAGACGAAGGCTCCTGGTATTGAATATTTCAAGAAAATATTGGCAGATAAAGCGATCATTGGGTTTGTTATCGCTTGTTCAGGTCTCCCAATTTTGAAGCTAGACAAAAGCAAAGCTCAAGGCTTGGACGAAATGATGAGCAATAAAGAAGACTTTCATTTAATGGCGTATAATAATGAAGCTTATAGGAAAGTTATCGTTCCTAGGCTACATAAATGGGATTCTCAAGGACTCTTTGATAAATAATCGATTTAAAGTGTATTCAATCCGTCGTTTGAAACGGTACAAAAATCAGAAGCAAAAAAAAATTTTTCTTATGTTATTCTTATGGGAATTGAAAAAATGCGATGAAGACAATTTTAATATTAATATAGTATATACTTTTTGTTAATAAATAAGCTTAATGAAAAAAAATTATCAACAATTATTTCAAATAGTTGCATTTTTATTTTTTTGTTATGTCAATGAATAGATAATTTTAATTATAATAGGTTAGAGTTATAGGGTCAACAACTAGAACATCCATACAAAATTAAACCTAGTTACCTATGAACTAACCCCTTATATTTTAAGATTAAAGTTTTCTAATACATATATTTTTTGATTATGAAACTAAGTAGTAATTGATTTTAATGATTGAGTTTGTCTATATCATTTTCATCCCATTGTGAAAGAGAATATTATGGAAAATTGACCTATGAAGTTGTCACATGTGATTACAAAAATTACTTAAACTATCACTAATGAATGGTTTCCTCAATCACCTCCATGTTCAAAATGCTTGATTATTCAGGCGCTATTTGTATTATTGAAATTTTTTATAGTTTCTATCAATTGGGCCTAAGGTATATTACTTCATACTTTTTTAATGATACCTATTAAATTGGTAGAGTTAAATTTTTTTTTACAATCGCAATTTTCAAGTTGCGCCACAAACTGGACCACGGTTAGGAACTCAATCCTTTGCCGTATCAATAATAGTAATTATTTACAAACGTAAAATTGATATAAATACATCATTATAATCATACTTGTCACAATCAGTTCGTAAAGTTGATCAGTTTTAGTTTTTTGAACTTATGATGAGTTTGAAATGTGATCATTACGACTGATTTAAATAATTAAATTAATTTAACTTTCGCTATCATTAAGTACAAAAAAATCCTTATAAAGAGTTAAACTTACAGAAATTAATTTTTAATTAAATTGACGACGCCCGGTCAGTGTCACTTGTCTGCCTCACGGTCTCCTTGACTACCATACAACAAACCGCGTTACTTTTTTATCAAATTGACACACGTTTTATTTATAAATATAAGGACCTTAGATTTTAAAGGGAACACAAATTTTTATAGTGACGTGATGGATTCCATTATCAGATTGAAGAACAATTAGAAACAAAACTTTCAAAGTATTTATATCAAATGGAAAATTAACTTAGGAACTACTTTATTCTTCTTGACATATAGGGGTTATTATGCTCAACTACGTATGGAGGGTAGAAGTATTTGTATCCTCTATACTAAGTAAATGATGCATACAAAAGGGACCGTGCATTTAGACTGTCACGCTCACTAGCGGAAAATTGTATAAAATTCGGTCAAAAATTTTGAACCTTCACTTGTGATTGAATGTTGATTTATTTTTTTTTAAATAAATTTATGAACTTTTCAAAATTTTTTCAACTACCAGGTTTCGTTATATAATATCACAACATATATAAATACATGGGGAGTAGACGTCTATTACCTATAGACGAATGAGTCAGATTGCTGGTGACTTAGATCCCGATTACCTAGATTTCCATAACCCAGAATCCAATTACTCAAATTATCAATGACGTAGAATTCCTATAGAGTAAATTACCGATTACCTAGAATCCCGATCACTTGGAATCCTATTACCTAGAAATTTTATTGGATATAATTCCGATTACACTGAAATCCGATTGCCTGTAATTCTGATAACTTACAATCCCTATGGCATAGATTGTTATATCCTAAAATATCATAGGTGTCGTTGTCGACGCATTACGCGGTAATTAATTTAAATTCAAATTACTTAACTCTATTTAAATATAAATATAAAATAAATAATAGTTAAGAAAAACTAAAAAACACGCATTTATAGAAAACCGAACTTAAAAAATAGAAAATAAGTTTTAATAAATTTAAATTAAGAATAGTGTTAAAAATTTTAAGAAATATAAATTAATAATAGTGTGAATAAAATAAAAATTATTTCATTTTAAAAAAAAAGCGTGGGGTGCATGGTGTCAATAGTTATAAATATTTTATTGACAGATATAAGTAGAATGATTATCATTTTGATAATATCTTAAAAAGCACCCCACGCTTTTTTACAATTTACTCTTTACATGGAAGAAAATACTATTTCAAACAGTAATATTTGCCATGTAAATGTCTAAAATGTTAAAGTTTAATAATTAAGAATTCAGACTTTAATATTTATTATTTCGTACCTAAAAAATGATGTTATGATATGTAAAAAGTATAGAATAAAGTTAGTAAATTTCTAATACAAGCAACGTCAATATTTACAATGTAAAATGGTAAATTTTAAACGCAACGCTAAAAATCGAACTGTAATTATTGACTTGCTTAGACTGGTAGAATGTATATTTTAAAAGTATAATTTTTACTGTTTGAAATATTAAATTCTCCCAGAGTGAGAACCCCTTCTCTTTCATCTGAGTTCCCCTTCTCTTCATAATATGGACTATATATTGAAATGGCAATTTTAACTGTTTGAAACTGTAATTTTTAAAGATAAAAGAGTCGTTATTTATTATAGTGACAACTACTAATTACTAATTTTGGATATTAAATTATAAATTGTGGCTTTTATACTTTCTACATTAAGTTCTGTAGTAATATTTAGATTTTTGCCACCTCGATGTCCGCTTTACTGTTTGAAACTATAAAAACTAACCGGAATCCGAGTGAATATTACAGTTTACTTTTTTCCGTGTAGACAATATTTAATAAATTGTTTTACTTACTCGATTAATGAGACATATCAATTGAATTTTTTTACGTAATATCATCTTAGAAATTTCTTCAATCGAAAATGTTAAATATTTTTCCCCCGGAACAATCGTCCAATTACTAAATAAGTTATACATATTAAATTTGTCAAAAAGTTCAAGAGATTTATTGAAATAATCAAATTGATTATTTATCCCGTCAATTTTCGCGCCGCAAGTTCCATGTCTCACCCACTGATTCCTTAAAAAAGTATGATTGTCATAATCAATCCATTTGCTCTCCAAATCTGTTATAATTGGTGACAATTGTAGTGCGTCAAATTCTATTGAAAAATTACAAAATGCAGGCCCGGTATTTTGTTGCAACGCAGGCAATAATCCACCGATTAACCATTTCTTCTTTGTACAGATCGAACTTGATTGATTCCATTCTTTTCTCATCGATAATTCATAGCAAACTGTCGGAGTCCAAAATTGCACGAGTATTAATACGTCAACTTCGTTTGTACGGTTGACATTTTCCGCTTGAATATTTCCATACCTTTCGCGTTTTTCTTCTTTACTGTGGCTGGAAATAAAATATTTTTTTTTGTTTCGTTTTTAAGTAATTAAAAATAAGACAATTCATTACTTTTTAAAACTAATTGAAATTAATATTCATCAATTTATCAAGTTTATTTTGATAAATATTCGAATTTTCTCACAGAGAAAATATTATTTAATAAATCTACTAGAAATTTAAAAAGCGCGCGCTTTTATTTTAGCCATCCCGTTTTTTTTTTGCAAGTTTCAACCAATAATTAAATTTTAAAAAATTAATGTATTTTTATTTAGAGGACAGAGAATTTACACTGAAAAAAAAAATAACTCGAATCAAGAGAAAATTTTTTAAATCAAAAAAAGGAATTTTAAAGATTTTAATTGTTTTGAATCAAGACAAAAAATTTTTAAAGTAAGAAAAATTTACTTAACTCGAAATTAAAAATTTTGCATTAAAAAATTTTTAACATTTTTTTTTTTTGTTAAATTAGCACAAAAAAGTGTTAAAAATTTAACATAAAAATTTTTATACGCAATGACGCCAAATTTTTGACTGACTTTAAAAATTTTTCTCGACTCAGTTTTTAAAAATTATTTTCTTCATTCAACTTAATTTTTTTTTCTATATAGGGGAGGGTGGGGCAAGACGGCCCAACTAAGCCAGTTTTTATTTTTTTGTGGCTTTCTACTATCTAGTAGAATTTCACCGGAATTTTTCAAGAGTTCCAAAAAAAAAAAATTTTTTTTTGGGGCAAGATGGTCCACCTCCAAAATATGATGAAAAAATATTAGAAAAATAAATTTTTGGTCAATTTTTGAGGTGGGCCTTCTTGCCCCAGGTGGGCCGTCTTACCCCTGGTGGGCCGTCTTGCCCCACCCTCTCCTACAAAATAAAATACTAGGCTTAAAGTTTTAACACATACCTACAAACACTTGTCAACCCAATTATAAGTGTAAAAATAATAATATAATTATTAAAATTCATTATTTATTTCCAACAAATAGATCTGTCGTAAAAAATTCTGATAAACTGAAATTTTAATAAAAATGCCGAATTTATATATGTAAAGCGACATCAATTATTTATTACGTAACGAATTAATTCACGGGGTTATTGAAGTTATTTACGGAAGTATGGCAAAATTGAATGAAAATAGATGAATCTTTGTGATTGTTTATTGAATAAGAGTATAAATTATCTATGAAAGGTATATTTAAAAATAAAAGTCTTTATAATATTTTCCTGTTTTGACCATTTCAATTTTCAATGAATAAGATAAAACCTATTTATATTCCCATTATTGAAATAATTGTATATAATTTCTCCATAAAAATGAAGTCATTATCTAAATTACAATATATAATTTTTTTTGATTATTTACTCTTGATCACATAAATTTAGAACGTTGGCTAACTTTAATAAGATAGCTGGCTGTCACTTGACAATTTTTTTTATTTTTTTTAATAAAAAAAATTTATTCTAAAAAATTATTTTTAAAAAATTGCTAAATTTATTTTCATAAATTATTTCTAAAAAATTGCATTTTTTACCTTTTTTAATTTTCTAAATGATTTTTTTTTGCCATAATTTATTTGTTAAAAATAATTCTAAAAATTATTAAATATCTGCTAAATTTATTTTTATAAATTATTTCTGAAAAATTGAATTTTTTAATTTTTTAATTTTCTAAATGTCAATTTTTTTTTGCCATAATTTATTTGTTAAAAATAATTCTAAAACTTATTAAATATCTGTTAAATTTATTTTTATAAATTATTTCTAAAAAATTGCATTTTTTAATTTTCTAAATATCAATTTTTTTCCTAATTTTTTTTGCCATAATTTATTTGTTAAAAAAAATTTTTAAAATGAATTATTTTCTGCTAAATTTATTCTCATTTTAATTGTTATAAAATGTTTAATGTCTGTCAACTTCAGTATAATAAAATGACAGGTAAATTTAATGTCATACTTGAGAATTATAATTTGAATTTTTGGCGCGTAAAAGTGCGCGCCATCTTGGTCACTGAAAAACTACATAACCAAGACAATAAACCTTATCAAAATATTTTTCCCGATTTACATTGCATATTCGCGTATAAATCCACACATAAAAAAAAAAAAAATGAGCGTAGCCGTGAAACACAATGTCCGTGTAAAAGTTTAAGATATTTCAGTGATTTTTAATCGAGATAATTTTTGTCGTGTGTCCGCAGTCCGTGAACAAGTAAAATGAACATTTAAAACTGACCTATGTGTTATTCCGCCAACAAATTGGTAAATCAAGTTCGGATAAAAATAAAACTAAAAATCGGATTAAGTAAAAGGAAATGATTAACACAAATGCAGGATGATATAATGCCGAGTTTGTTTACCACTTTGTAACTGGTTGTATCAATACACAACTGCTATTAGCTATTAGAGTATTTTAGTGTCTGATGTATTGTTGGTGCATGTGTGCCCGTGAAAGCTGCTTCATAAATCTAAAGTTTGAAAAATAATTGTTTAAACAGGGTTGTATGCATTTAACTAGTGTGTATACAGCCAAAGAGATTTAACCGGTTATATGAGTAATAGAAATGCTGAAACAATTGCAAACGGGGATGAGGGCTTTCCTTCTAATGGCTTCACGTGTGTGGACCTGCATCTGCTTTCTTCTCAAGAAGCAGGTTAGAGCCGTAAGTAGGTGCACTGCACCTCTTTTATTATTTATATTATTTACTATTACATCATATAGTTATTAGTCTACTATATGACGTTAAAGTTTGCAGTCACTTGACAATTTCTTTTTATTTTCTTTCTTTTTGCAAAAAAATTTGTTTCAAAAATTTCATTTTTTATATTTAATTCTCATTTTTTTTTCTATAATTTATTTGTTAAAAAAATTTTTTAAATAGTTAAATATTTGCTAAGTTTATTTTTTTGTTTACTATATATATTATTTTATTTTTATTCATATTTACACTCTGTTGTTATTAAATGAAAATTAATTTAGCTGACATCTGAAAATTTTTTTAATTTTTTGATCACAAAATTTTTTTTAATTTTTTTATTAAAAATATTATTAAAATTTTTTTATTAAAAAATTTTTTATAATTTTTTTATTAAAAAAATTATTGAAACGTTTTTATTAAGAAAATTATTGAAACTTTTCTATTTAAAAAATCATTAAAATTTTTTTATCAAAAAATTTTTTCATTAAAAAGATGATTGAAATAATTATTAAAATTTTTCATTAAAAAAATGATTAAAATTTTTTCTTTAAAAAATTATTGAAACTTTTCTATTGTAAAAATGATTAAAATTTATTTATTAAAAAAATTATTAAAATTTTTTTTATTAAAAAAATTATTAAACTTTTTTTATAAAAAAAATTATGAAAAAAAAAAAAATTAAAAAGTTTACTCTTAAAAAAATTATAAGCGCAATTTTTTAGAAATATTTTTTAATTTTAATTTAATAAAAGAAATCAAAAACGTCGGCAAACTTTAATATTATTGTTATTATTATTATTTGACATGTGCACTGAACTAACGTTATTTTTTTATTTTTTAGGAATCTATTGAAGATTTGTGGAATTATATTAATAGATATTTATTTATCCTTAATATTTAATTATTTTATAAAAATTGTCTATTGATTTTTATTATTTATAGAATATATAAAAAAGCTGAAAGTGCAGAAATTATTGGAAACAGCAGGCTCTTTTTTTTTTTTTTTTTTTTTTTTTTTTTTGAGTAATTATTTAACATTGTCATTCACCGTCTCATAGCAAAGTGATTTATTTGTATGACTTTTATTTTTTAAAAAAGCTTTAAATTAAATTGTACATGTCTCAATATAATTACAAAAATTAAAAATTTAGTAGTGACTTTAGCATAAAAATTTTGTAAGTATAAAAAAATTTAAGGAGCTCTTATTTTCTGTAAAAATATAAATTATTTAAATTTTGATTACCACAATTTGTTAAAATAATTAAATTTCTGCAATATAAATTAAAAAAAATTCTTTAAATTCCATAAAATCTTCAATACATTTCTAAGTAATTATTTTTTGACAATTTTAATATCTAATTAATTTATATTTAGATTTCACAGATGCAACCGGTTAAATATGAAATTTTTCCACTGTCACCTCTATCAAAACATCGATTAAGTATGTTCAATTATATTATTTAATTTTCTATTAATAATTTATTGTTTAATTAAATGTCCAAAAATCAATAAGCAATTAATAAAATGATATTTTTCCAGGTATAGTAAAGAGAAAAGTTCTAGTATTAGATTTAGATGAAACATTGATCCATTCACATCATGATGGAGTAGCAAGACCAACAGTTAGACCTGGTACACCACCTGATTTTGTACTGAAGGTGACAATCGATCGGCATCCTGTCAGATTTTTCGTACACAAAAGACCGCATGTTGACTTTTTTTTGGATATTGTAAGTCAATGGTAAGTATAAAGTTCATTTAAATATATTTTAATAATTTTTATAAATTTGAATAATATCGCATAACTAATATCGAAAGAGCCAAAAGGGCAGATAAAAAAAAATTTTTTTTTTCACTCTAAAAATTTTTTTAATTGTCTTTTCTCTATTATAATTATTGAGTATTCGAAGTAATGAAACTATTGAATATATTAAATTGAGTGTAATATTTTTCTAATAAATAATATTTAATTATTACAGGTACGAATTGGTAGTATTTACAGCATCAATGGAAATATATGGAGCTGCAGTTGCTGATAAATTGGACAACAATCGTGGCATTCTTAGACGTAGATATTACAGACAACACTGCACTCCTGAAATGGGATCATATACAAAGGACTTAGCAGCTATTTGCTCTGATTTAACGTCAGTTTTTATACTTGACAATAGTCCTGGTGCTTACAGAGCTTATCCACGTAAGACAATTATTTGTTTAATAATTTTTTATTTTATTTTAATATAAATTTAATTAATTTCATTTTTTAATATAATTTAAGGTAACTTACCCAATACTTAAGGAGGGCGATACATGTAAACGCCTTAATTTTTATCGTTTTCTGATGATTTTTTTTAATGGGAAAGAATGAATGAATCATTTTGAAATTTTGTAGGGTTATTTATTATATATTGAAGTAAAGAAAAAAAAATTTTTTTTTTCAAAATTACCGCCGTAATAAATAATAGTTTAAAAGAACTAAAAAACACGCTTTTTATAGAAAACCGAACTAAAAAAATAGAAAATAAGTTTTAATAAATTTAAATTAAGAATAATGTTAAAAATTTCAATAAATGTAATTAATAATAGTGTAAATAAACAAAAATGTATTTTATTTTAAAAAAAGCGTGGGGTGCAT
>JZSA01003177.1:0-12734 GCA_000956155.1 Cotesia vestalis
AAAAAAAAAATTGACATGCAGAAATTTAAAAAAATAAAAAATGCAATTTTTTAAGAACAAATTTATTTGTTAAAAAAAAAAACTAAAAAATAAGCAAGTTCAAGATTTTTATAAAGTGAAATATTACAAGTGACTAATTATTAAAACAATAATTTTCTCTATTATATTAATAGTTAAATTTATGATACTGAAGTTGACAGACATTAAAATTTTTTTTTGAATTTTACAACAATTAAATTATAAAAAAAATTTAATTAAAAATTTTCACATGTAAAAATTAATAAAAATTACAAGTGAAAATTTTTAGAAGCATTTTTTTATTGTAATTAATTTGTTAAAAAATTTTTTTAAATTGCCAGAACTTCAGTATTATACTTTTGTTAACAAATAAATTGTGGCAAAAAAAAAAGAAAAAAAAATTGACATCTAGAAATTTTAAAAACAAAAAAATGAATTTTTTAAAAAATAATTATTTATACTTAATTTAATTGTTAAATAAAATTAAAAATTAATCAGGTAACAGCTCATTAATTTAGCAGATATTTGATAATTTTAAGAATTTTTGTTACAAACAAATAATGGCAAAAATAAAATCAGAAAAAAAAAAATTGACATGCAGAAATTTAAAAAAATAAAAAATGCAATTTTTTAAGAACAAATTTATTTGTTAAAAAAAAAAACTAAAAAATAAGCAAGTTCAAGATTTTTATAAAGTGAAATATTACAAGTGACTAATTATTAAAACAATAATTTTCTCTATTATATTAATAGTTAAATTTATGATACTGAAGTTGACAGACATTAAAATTTTTTTTTGAATTTTACAACAATTAAATTATAAAAAAAATTTAATTAAAAATTTTCACATGTAAAAATTAATAAAAATTACAAGTGAAAATTTTTGGAACCATTTTTTATGGTTAAAAAAATTTTTAAAATTGACAGCTGACGGCTAGCTTCAGTATCATACTGAAGATGACAGACGGAAATTTTTTAACGCAATTAAATTATTATAAAAAAAAATTAATAAAAAAATTGCTCGTGAAAACTAAAAAAAATAAATAAAATACAAGGATAAATTTTTTAAATCATTTTTATTACTGTCATTAATTTTATGTAAGAATTAAAAAATTGACAGGTGTCAAAGCCATCTTCAGTATCGTATTACTTTTCATAACAAAAAATTCTATCTAATCAAGTTTTTTATTTTAACAATTAAATTTTTAATTGAAAATTTTTCTCATTAAAATTATATTTTCAAATATTTTTACTACTAATTATCCCTATCTTTTTTTTTTTTTGTGTAATATTTAAAAGTGACCAAAAAATTTCCTCATTAGTGATTAATTATCATTGATGACAAGATCTATACTGAGTAATTATAAAAGAAATTTTTTCTCTCAAAAATTTCACCTGAATTTTCTTAACATAAATTAATATTTATACGTAAAAAGTAGCACAATTACATTAAAAATTACACGTATCGTAATTTTATTAGTACACACTTGTCATAAATAATTTTATAATCCCACTATATTCCATAAAATTCCCACGTGACGTGTTCTAAATCTATCATTTCAGATAACACAATTTATTTAATTAATAATTAGTAATTAGAAAAAATGTTGTTTCAATTCTTCAATAGTGAAATCCTGCGGGACAGTGAAAAACAGCTTTGAAATAGGAGCTCATGCTAGGTGCCTCGATCAGAAAAAAATTTGAAATTTTTCAAAAATATTTTTTAGTTCTAATTTAATAATTGAAAAAAAATTAAAAAATTAAAAACCTCGGTTAACTTTAGTGTTATAAAAAAATTAAACTAAAATTAGCCGACTGAAAATTTTTTATTAATTGGATTAACAATAAAAAAATTAAAAAAAAAAATTCGATTTTTAGTTTTTTTTTTAATTTCTACATGTAAATTTTTTTTCGACACAATTTATTTGTTACAAAAATTCTTAAAATTATCAACTATCTGCTAAGTGAATTTTTATGAAAATTAAGTTAGCTGACATTTCAAAATTTTTATAAATTATTTATTGAAAAAATTTCAATTAAATATTTAAAAAAAAAATTTCACCTGTAAAAAACTTGAAAAACTATGAGTGTAATTTTTTATGACATTAAAGTTAGAAGTCACTAGAAAATTTTTTAATTTCATTCAACAAAAAAATTATTTTAAAAAAAATTACATTTAAAATTTCTAAATGTCAATTTTTTTGCCATAATTTATTTATTTAAAAAAATTTTTAAAATTAATGAAAATAAAGTTAGCCGACATTTCAAAATTTTTATAAATTATTTATTGAAAAAAGTTCAATTAAATATTAAAAAAAAAAAAAATTTCACCTGCAAAAAACTTGAAAAACTTTAAGTGTAATTTTTTATAAATATCTTTTTAGTTGTAATTTAATGAATAAAAAAAATCAAAAATTTTCAGACGTCTGCAAACTTATGAAAATGAAATTTTCCGACATTTCAAAATTTTTAGAAATTTTTTATTAAAAAATTTCAATTAAGCAATTAAAAAAAAAATGTCACATGTAAAAAACTCAAAAAACTATAAGTGTAATTTTTTAGAAATATTTTTTTAGTTGTAATTTAATTAATAAAAAAAATCATAAATTTTTAGACGTCTGCTAACTTTAGTTTCATGAATATTAATGACACTGAAGTTTGCAGAAGTCTGAAAATTTTTGATTTTTTTTATTAATTAAATTACAACTAAAAAAAATTAATAAAAAATTGCACTTATATTTTTTCAAGTTTTTTACATGTGAAAATTTTTTTTTTAATTTTTCAAGTGAAATTTAAAAAAAAAAAAATTTCTAAAAATTTTGAAATGTCGGCTAACTTCATTTTCATTTAATATTCATCTAAAAATTTTGAAATTTCGGCTAAATTAATTTTCATAAAAAACACATGGAGATTAGATAGATTTGAAAGTCCGACAGTGCTGCTCTGACAGAATGTGTGCAAAAATATTCAAACTAGGGATGGATTGTGAGCATTCACATAGTTTATGTAACATGTATATGTGCACACATATTTAGTAACTGGGGGTATGTGTAAGCATGGTATGTGCAGCATGTGTGTGTGGACGACATACTCCTGGAAAATGACGCGCTCTCATTTGATGATTTATCGTGTTGTCAGTGTTAATCCGTAATGTAAGTATGTTAACTCGTGAATATATGTGTAAAAATGCATAAACAACCGCTGAAAAATAGTGCATTGTTTTTAACGTGAAACTAAATTTTTTACTTGTTTTAAATTATTGTTAAATATCCTGCTGCACAGTCAACACGTAACCTAGGTTAGTAAATTGTTTTTTATAATAATTTCAATCAATCCAATTACTAGGTTAGTAATAATATTTTATTTTTGTTTTCTTTTTTTTTCAGTCTGCCTATATTTTGTTTATAAAAGCTTGCAGGTAGTTTTTTAAATTCGTTTTTTTGTTTGGAAGTTAAGAAGAGCGAAATAACCTATAAATTAAAAAAAAAAAAATAAAAAAGAATCTATGGAGATTATAAAAAATCTAATGCGAATTTTAATGTGAGATAGAAAATTTTAAATGTCATTAAAGTAAACAGTCACTTTGTCATTTTTTAATTTTTTTTAACAAAAAAAAATTTCCAGAAAAATTATTTATAAAAAATTGAATTTTTTATTTTTTTAAATTTCTACATGTCAATTTTTTTTTTATGACATTAATTTTAGCTGTCACTTTACAATTGTTTTAATTTTTTTTAACAAATAAATTATTGCAAAAAAAAATTATTAAAAAAATAGACTTGTAGAAATTTTAATAAATTAAAAATGCAATTTTTTGAAAATAATTTTTTGGAGCAAATTTTTTTGTTAAAGAAAATTAAAAAATTATCAAGTGACAGCTAACTTTAATGTAATATTTTTTTATACCGTTTTTTGCCATCATTTATTTGTTAAAAAAATTCTCAAGATTATTAAATATCTACTAAATTAATTCTCATAAATTTGTCATTAAAGTTAGTAGTTACTTGATCATTTTTTAATTTTATTCAAAAAAAAATTTTCCTAGAAAGATTATTTATAAAAAATTGGATTTAAAAATTTTTTAAAATTTCTACATATCAATTTTTTTTTATACTTTTTTTTGCCATCATTTATTTGTTAAAAAAATTCTTAAGATTATTAGATATCTGTTAATTTAAATTTCATAAATTTAAATAATTCTCAAATTTCAATAAGTTTAAAAATTATTTTTTTCTTTCTAATTAAAAAAAAAAAAAAAAAAAAAAAAAAAAAAATTTACTCCAAAAATTTTATTAAAATTAAAATTTAATATTATTAAAAAAAAGGTTAATTATTTGTAATCAAAGAATGTTTTTTGAAAATAAAATTTAATTTTTTTAATTTTAGTCTAGAATTAAAAAAAAATTTTTTTAAAACTAATTTAAAAAATTTTTAAAAATTAATAGAAGTTAATTTTAATATAAAAAATTGTCAAGTGAAAATTTTTTTACTCTGATAAATTTAACTTTAAATAAAATTGTTAGTTAAATAAAAATATTATTAAATATAATATTTATCTAAAGCGGAAATTCTTTGCAAACTATGCAAAAGTATGATTGTAAAATAATTTTTCCAAGAAAATTTATTGCTGAATAAAATTGTTTAGGTAAAGTTTTTATTCGATGCCGCATAGTTTATCGAAAGAATATTTGTTTGAAATTTATGGGAATTTTCTGGAGTAGAAACTTTGAATAACTTTGATCTAGTAGGTAGTTGCAATAAGAAATAAATTTTATGTTTAGATTTTTAAATAGAAGAGTTGTAAAATTACAATTTCGATTTTTGTACAACAAACTGAAGAATTAAAATTTAAACTACTAATAACTATTTAAAAAAAATTTAAGTTCCGGATAAATAATCACCAATATATCATAAACTAAAACCTTCTCCAAAACATGCTGCATTTTATGGTATAAGTATTATTCCGATCGGTTCAGTAGTTTTCGCAGTATTTTCGAACAAAAGAACCGGCTCTCTATTTATTAGTATAGATGATTTAAAATTCTAAAATAGGTAAAAATAATCGTGATTTATAGAAATAAATTATATGAAAATATTTCAAAACTGAATTCATGTTTGTATCAAAATTATGAATTCATATTTTCTTGACAAATAAAAATTCATAAAATTTAAAAAACTTTGAAGGTAATTTTTATACTCACAGAAAATATTTAATTTATTACATTAAAATTGTATTTTTTGTATAAATAAAGTAGAACAGGATTGTCATTATCATAAACTTTAAATTTTCAATTTTTTATGAGATTATTATTATTTCATCCAGTTTTTTAGCGATTTCAAGAGTATTTTTCTATGCGTATGAATTTTTCGTTCATTTGATATAACTGAGAGCCGGGAAACGCTTTATTAAGTTGGAAAAAATTATTTGACCAGTCTATTATTAAAATATTCCTCTTATGAAATGCAAGATACTGAATGAATCGATATTTTGATTATTTTATTAAAAAAAAAAGCTTTTGAAATTTGTAAAAAAATTTATTTCATTATAAATCGGGAAGATTATAATTTAAAAAGTTTAATTCAAATTATACGAAGATACTTCAAAATATCGGGCTATCAAAATTAGAAAACGAGAAAGTTTTTAACAATTTTCTGTATATTAATTAAACTAAAGGAGATTATTTCTTCGACTTTTTTTTAATCTCTTTCATAAACGAAAGCAAACATTTTCATTTTTTAAACTATTATTTATTTTGTTGAATTAAAAATTCTCTTTGGCGTTCGAAGATTTGTTAACATTAGATAAATCGACTAAAGATAATCGTTGGAAATTAAAATTCTTGCCTCATTGACTATAGAGAAAAATTAGAAAAAATTTTAAATTAAAATTAAAATTCTTGCCTTATTGATTATATATAAAAATTATATAAATTGTTGGTTACACAAACGGTATCAGGCGTTTGGATCCTCTGACAAAATATCTCTAAAATAAATATCCCCGGACAAAATATCCCTGAGACTTAATATCCCCGAGGCTTAATATCACTGCGATAGAATATTTAAATACATAAACATTAAACTTTTTTAATATTAATAATATCGAAGAAATACTAAATGCTAAAAGGGCAGAACACTGTTACCCGTGTTTGTGTATGAATAAATTTATTTTATATTTTGACAGTTGCAGTATTCAGAAATATTATATTTTTTGTATTATTGATAATAAATTTTTTGATAACAATTAATTATAATTAAACAATTTTCTTAAAATCATAACGTTTTAAAAATGTCTTAAAATTGTCCCAGAAATGTCCTAAAATTGTCCAAAAATCGTCCTAAAATTTTTTATTAATTAATTTTTTGTTCATTAACTTTAGGATGCATCTACAACCGTGCAAAAAACAATTGTCTTGAAATCATTTAAAAAAAAAAACGTTTAAAATTGTCCTCAAAATATTAAAAAAATGTCCCAAAAATGTCCTAAAGATGTCCCAAAAATTTACCAAAATTGTCCTAAAATTTTCTATCCATCAATTCCTAGACAAATTTACAGCTGTGCAAAAATAAATTTTTTTTTATTAAATCATTTAATAAACGTTTAAAATTGTAGTACAATTGAAGAATCATTCTGAAAATTTTCAAAAAAATACGTAAAATTGACGAAAAATTACTTAAATGCACTATTTTTAAATTTCTGTTTATTTCTAAGATGTCCTAAAATTTTCCCAAATTGTGTCACGTTTGGATGTCCCAAGCTTGGGACAATTTTTTTTTACACGGGTATTTGGTATTCGTTGTTAATTATTATTTCGAAATGTTTCATTGAAAAATTTAATTATTTAAAATATTTTGTCTGGGGATATTTATTTCAGAGATATTTTGTCTGGAGATATTTACTTTGATAATTTTTTGTCCGGGGATCAAGAGGCATGGAACCGTTACAAACATACAAACATACAGGTGAAGCTAATAAAAAGCGTGTAAAAATTTTTAAAATTGTAGGAATAAACTACTAAAATTCTAAACAAATTATTATTTAAATTGAATCTTTATTAAGTATATTATATCATAACAAATAAAAATGATATTGAAATTAGTGATTTAAAATAAAATTTATTAAGGCCACACTTTAGTTTCTCGACACGTTTCATCATCGTAATCATTCAAACTAATTGGGCAAAATTCATCCTCTGAAACAATATCAAGACTACCAATATCAGCTTTAGGTTTGAACGCTAAACTACTGACTCGTATTCCTTTGAATTTAATTTTTTTATCATCATCACTTTCAAACTCCGAAAAGTCGTCATCTGCGTTGTAAATTTCGCCTCTTACTTTGTCTCGACTTAAATTTTTAAATTTAAATTTTTTCTTCTTCAAATTTTCTCTCCTCGATTTTACTTCGACCCTGTCCTTCTTTCCCTCTTTATCATTAAATTTAAAGCCATCATTTTTTGATTTAGAATTTAAATGAAATTCTTCTTTAAAATTATTATTTTCTGAATTTTTTTTCAATAATTCTTCCCGATGTTTGCTTAAAATATTTTCTGCTGTTCCAACAATTTCATTAATTTCTTTTTCCATAAGCTGAACGTCTTTTTTCATTTGCGGGTACTTTTGATACTCCTCACGTAAATACTTGTCAAATTTGTCTCTAAAGTAACCATCAATCATTTTCCAAACGCTATTACTGTACCAGCCAATAACGCTAAGCAAAACAAAACCACGAATTGCAAAAGCTAACATGACTATTCTTTAAATTTAAATTATTTTACACTGACAAAAAAAAATAACTTAATTCAAAAATAATTTTTTCTTTAAAAAATAATTCTTATTTTAAGTCGTTCAAAATTCTCTTAAAAAAAAAAAAAATTGATTCTTGTATCAAGAAACTTGTTTGTTTTCAAATAAAATACATCCAACTTCGCACAAGAATTTCTTTTTCTTGGATTAAGAAAAACGGTAAAATTAGTTCAAGATTTTACTAACTTGTTCCAAATATGGCGCGACTTTTAAATTAAATTATTATTTAAATTGTTTTAAGCATAAAAAAATTTTTGTATTTTTGCTATTCTCTGTATTAATTCATTTTATTTTAATAAATAAACCCAACAGCCTAGGTCATTAACAGGGTTTATAATAATACATTAGTTAGTATATAAAAAAAAATTTTTAATTAATTAATAATTAATAAATTTTTTTCGGTATTTAGAGTAAAAAAAATTTTTTTTCTTCAAAGTTTTTGTATGACATTAAAGTTAGCAGTCATAAGAGAATTTTTGAAAAAATAAGTTCCAAAAAATGATTTTTAAAAAATTGAAAAATTTTTAAAAATTAAAAATCCTATTTTTTAAAAATAATTTTTTCGTTAAATAAATTTTAAAAGTTCTCTTATGACTTCTAATTTTAATGTCATAAAAAAACTTTGACTATATTATCTTCGATCGATCCAAGTGAATTTTTTATTCAAAAAAATTTTTTTTCAATAAAAAATAATTTTATTTAATTTTAAGAATTATTGATTGTTAATTCAAGAATAAATTTTTTTATTTATAATTTTATAAGTTTGTCAGAAAAAAATCATGAAAATAAATTTAGCAGATATTTAATAATTTTTTTAACAAATAAATTGTGGCAAAAAAAATTAACATTTAAAAATTTTTAAAAATTAAAAATCCTATTTTTTAAAAATAATTTTTTCGTTAAATAAATTTTAAAAGTTCTCTTATGACTTCTAATTTTAATGTCATAAAAAAACTTTGACTATATTATCTTCGATCGATCCAAGTGAATTTTTTATTCAAAAAAATTTTTTTTCAATAAAAAATAATTTTATTTAATTTTAAGAATTATTGATTGTTAATTCAAGAATAAATTTTTTTATTTATAATTTTATAAGTTTGTCAGAAAAAAATCATGAAAATAAATTTAGCAGATATTTAATAATTTTTTTAACAAATAAATTGTGGCAAAAAAAATTAACATTTAAAAATTTTTAAAAATTAAAAATCCTATTTTTTAAAAATAATTTTTTCGTTAAATAAATTTTAAAAGTTCTCTTATGACTTCTAATTTTAATGTCATAAAAAAACTTTGACTATATTATCTTCGATCGATCCAAGTGAATTTTTTATTCAAAAAAATTTTTTTTCAATAAAAAATAATTTTATTTAATTTTAAGAATTATTGATTGTTAATTCAAGAATAAATTTTTTTATTTATAATTTTATAAGTTTGTCAGAAAAAAATCATGAAAATAAATTTAGCAGATATTTAATAATTTTTTTAACAAATAAATTGTGGCAAAAAAAATTAACATTTAAAAATTTTTAAAAATTAAAAATCCTATTTTTTAAAAATAATTTTTTCGTTAAATAAATTTTAAAAGTTCTCTTATGACTTCTAATTTTAATGTCATAAAAAAACTTTGACTATATTATCTTCGATCGATCCAAGTGAATTTTTTATTCAAAAAAATTTTTTTTCAATAAAAAATAATTTTATTTAATTTTAAGAATTATTGATTGTTAATTCAAGAATAAATTTTTTTATTTATAATTTTATAAGTTTGTCAGAAAAAAATCATGAAAATAAATTTAGCAGATATTTAATAATTTTTTTAACAAATAAATTGTGGCAAAAAAAATTAACATTTAAAAATTTTTAAAAATTAAAAATCCTATTTTTTAAAAATAATTTTTTCGTTAAATAAATTTTAAAAGTTCTCTTATGACTTCTAATTTTAATGTCATAAAAAAACTTTGACTATATTATCTTCGATCGATCCAAGTGAATTTTTTATTCAAAAAAATTTTTTTTCAATAAAAAATAATTTTATTTAATTTTAAGAATTATTGATTGTTAATTCAAGAATAAATTTTTTTATTTATAATTTTATAAGTTTGTCAGAAAAAAATCATGAAAATAAATTTAGCAGATATTTAATAATTTTTTTAACAAATAAATTGTGGCAAAAAAAATTAACATTTAAAAATTTTTAAAAATTAAAAATCCTATTTTTTAAAAATAATTTTTTCGTTAAATAAATTTTAAAAGTTCTCTTATGACTTCTAATTTTAATGTCATAAAAAAACTTTGACTATATTATCTTCGATCGATCCAAGTGAATTTTTTATTCAAAAAAATTTTTTTTCAATAAAAAATTTACTTGGATCGATCGAAGATAATAAAAATCGATCGGACTAATTAGACTTCTCAATTAAAGACAAGAATTTCTAGAAATAAAACAACTAATTCTCGTCAAAATAATTTTCTTGGATCAAAAATATTTTTCTTGACTGAAGATAGTTTTTTTTTTTATCTTATAATTATAATTGTGTTAGTAGTAAAATTTTTTATCTTTCTTAAATTTCCACTCGGGAATAGTACTCTTCCTCTGGAGACGAGGCTTTTTCACTTTCACGTTGCCCCGGAATAGCGTAAAATTTACCCGAGTAACACAATTACTCACGTTGAGCCAGTTTTCTCGGAGTAGTGCTTCGAAAATCGATACTTGTTCAAGAAATGAGAAATAAACTTAATATCCGTCCGAGGTTTAGATGAGCACAAGGTATTTTATCATTCATTAAAATTTAATTTTTAACATCCTGGTACTGGTACAGTTTTTTTAAATAAAATATATTAGCGTTTACTATTTATAACTTTTTAAAGTCGGTTTACATTTAATTTCACCACCATTTATTATTATTCTTCTTCGCCCATTACATAATCCTTGATTATGGACCAGGCTTGCTGGATATTAGGCCAACCGATTGTCACAAAAACAAGCAGCGAATTGGTTATTACAAATAGCCTCATCATTTCCACACCGTCAGTTGATCTTAACCAATCACCGAAACCTTGATTCAAGTCTTTCTCTTCTTCCTCAACGGTTGCCAATTTTTTTTCTTCTTTATCGGGTTTTTCAATCCGATCACGTCTCACCATGACTCTAATGTCATCTGAAATTTTTATGATTAATTATATTATTTATTTCAAAACTAATATTTAGCTAAATATAGTGTCAGTGATCAAATTTACGACTTAGTGCTTAAAAGTTTTAATTTAAAATGCCATTAATGTTTTAGATATGAAAAAAAGAAAATTGTTATTTATTATAAAGAAATAATAATAATAATTTTAATTTTTAATAATAGTAAAAAAAATTTTGTTTTCAGGATAATCATATGATAAAATCGATTTTTTTTTAGTGAAATTTGGTATCATTGCAAAGGTCTTGACTTGAATTTGTGCCTTTTCAAGGTTTCATTTCATTTTCACTGATAGTCAATTTATTATGATTAATATTTAGGTTGCATTTGAAAATACTCTATCTCTAGATACATAATTAGGAAATTACCGCTTATCTTGTAAATTATTGACATTTTTAAAGATATAAGCTCATCTCGATGTTACACTCATCAAGAGCTTTCATTTGAGTACCCACATCATTTTTTCATATATTTTATATATTTATATATTTCACAAATATGATGTATATAAAATATATAAAAAATTCCATGTGGGTATTCAAATGAAAGGTATCGATGAGTGTAACATCGCAATGATTTTATGTCTGAAAAAAATGTCAATAATTAAGAAAGTACAGTACAATTGACATTTTTAAAGATATAAGCTCATCCCGATGTTACACTCATCGAGACCTTTCTTTTGAGTACCCACATCAATTTTTCATATATTTTATATATTTATATATATGTATATATGAAAAATATATCAAAATGCATGTGGGTACTCAAATGAAAGCTCTTAATGAGTGTAACATCGGAATGAGCTTTTATTTTTAAAAACGTCAATAGTTAAAAAAGTACAGTGCAATTTAACAAAATTCATTATTCAATAAAGCAAAATTTTATTAATCTCTAGTTCTCAAGTCACGGCAGTCACATAGAAATTAAAAAATATTTATTCGATGCGAGAATTTTTTTAGTGTTTAATTACTAAACCACATTTATTGATTTTCATTTTTGTGCGAACGTAGTTATATTGATTTAAATTAAAAGTATGTGAGCTTTAACAAATGTTCATTTTATGCAGCGTTTTATGATTTAATGGATCAATTTATTACTCTTGAATGAAATATGTAATTGCCTTAAAATACCTAGTTGACGGAAGAAATTAAAATTATCATTTTTATTACCCTATTAAATTAAGTTTTATAAAAATTTATTAAAAGAAAAAAATATTCACACCACAATTTATATTTTACGGGAGGTAATATTAGTTAAAGTGCATTACAAAGCTCATATTTTTAATGAAAGTAAAAATAATTGATTAATATTGAGCTGTTTAATTTATGAGTATAAGTACTTTAAATTAAAAAAAAAACTTCAAGAAATTTTTTTTTTTTTTTTTTTTTTCGGAACGGCCTCAAATAATGTTAATTCTTGATTTTCACCTATTATTTGCATTTAATACGTACAAATCATCGACGGATGATTATATCAACCGGCTCAAGAACAAAACGATGAAATTCAATTATAAACTACAACCAAATATCAATTTCTAATGATCATAGTTATGACAATGGCTATTATTACCAATACAAAGGAACGAATGAACTTATAACGAGCTCGGTCGAATTTAATCAAATGTTTGATGAATTAAGGTTAATATCATCAAATTATAAAAACTAGGCTTCTTTGTTACATAATAATTTTGTTAACTTGCATTTACATTTTTTTTTTTTTTTTTTT
>JZSA01003179.1:0-14566 GCA_000956155.1 Cotesia vestalis
ATTTTTTTAAGACTATTTTAAGATTTTTTTAAGACGATTATTAGATTATTTTAAGACTATTTTGAGATTTTTTTTAAGCTATTTAAAAATTTTCAGATTATTTTAAGACTAATTTAAGATTTTTTTTAAACTATTTAAAAATTTTTTAAGACTATTTTAAGATACTTTAAGACTATTTTAAGATATTTTAACACTATTTTAAGATTTTCTTAAAACTATTTTAAGATTTTTTAAGACGATTATTAAATTATTTTAAGACTATTTTAAGATTTTTTTTAAACTATTTAAAAATTTTTTAAGACTATTTTAAGATATTGTAACACTATTTTAAGATTTTCTTAAAACTATTTTAAGATTTTTTTAAGACGATTATTAGATTATTTTAAGACTCTCTACAATAATTTTCCGGAGCTGTCGCTGTGATATCGTCTTATTTTCACAACAAATTCGAGAACCAAATTTCAAAAATCTGCTCTCGAAATTTTTTTTTTGGCGTCTTAAAAAAGCCTTATAAAATAGTCTTGGTTTGTGTCACGTTAAAAATCTTAAACGACAATTTTTTAACGAGTAACTTAGTTTTGTTATTGCAACAAAATCGTTTTTATGCAATGTGAGTATAAAACTAACTAAAGAAATTTTTTTTCCCCACAACGTTGCAGTGAGAAAAATTTCTATTTCTTCAGTTAAATAAATCTTTTGAATATTTTATAAATTTCCCATTAAGAAAATTGCAAATTTTTTTCAGTACAAGAAAAAAAAAATTAAAAGAAATCCTTATTAAAACAATAAGTTTTTTTCTGTCATAAAAAAATTTCCACTTACAAGTTAATGATAAAACTTTTCTTCTCAAACTAAAATTTTTATCATTAACTTTAAATGAAACTGAATAAAATTTATTTTCTTGAATTTTTTTATTCTTTCTCCTTCAAAAGAGTGACTAAAAAAAAGAAAAAAATTCTCCGGCAGACTAAAAAGCGAACCCCAAGTAAAGAATCACTCATTAACCCAGCATTTTCCAGCAGATATCCGAAATATAAAACACAATAGCTCGAAGTCTCGTGATTAAGCACTCGATTGGTAAAATTGCGGTAAAAGGTGTAGAGGTGGAAAGCTGAGTGCGCGACTTGGATGGGCTGGTAGTGGGTGAGAGAGAATCTGTAGGGGTGAGATGGGTAGGGGGTGAAAAAGCTGGGATAAGCAACCTTGGATAGGTTTGCGGGCGCAGCCAGGGGTAGTGGCGCCATCGAGCCATACCGTGACGTCGGGTGTGTTGGATAGGGTGTCAGAGACGTACCAGTGTCTAGGCACCAGCATCAGTACTCGAATGTCAGCACGCGTGTCGCATATTGCAATTCTACATTATCCATTCCTACAATTACAATTACAATTACAATTAGTATGCCTGTTTCTATGACAAGAACTAGTGCAAGTGTCTTCAAACGTTTCCTTGATAAAAAATTTCTTCAAAATTTAATTTCATAATTAAAATGTTAATTTTTAACGAAATAGTGCCCGGAAATTAATCTCCAATAAAATCCCTTAAATATTGTTCGCGCAATCGGGTAATAAATTTATTGCTCGCTAAATTCCCCACCATTGATAGGCTCTAATCCGTATGGTGGTTAATTATCCAGCGATCTGCGGAAAACGTATTGCAAACAGATTCGCTGTATAATATAATCAGAATTTATTAGAATAAAAATATTTAATTATAAATACGGACAATGAAAATTAAGTGTAACTAATTTTAATTATAAACAGTAGACCAATTAACAAATTCAAATGTTCACTCGCTAATTAAGTTTGTACTCTACCTCGTCAATTAATAGTAAAAAAAAAAAAAAATTACTATGAATTTTTTATTGGCGCTTGATAATATTAAAATTACGTCGGAATTTTTATTCATTAAAGCTGTCGCGTTTTCGCTTAATTTTATTACATAGTATTTAATTTTTATTTATGGAATTTTTTGAAATATTTGATCGGCTTGGAGGAATTATTTTTATGGGTAATTTTTAATATATATGAATGTATAGTTATTGATAAGTGAATATATTTAACGTCCTCAAGAATGTGCCTTGTGAATAGTCGCGAGTTTATGAGTAGATATATTTACGATGGCACTATTTGCATTTGTTAAATGTTACATTGGTGGAGGGGTTGCTTAGACCTTTTAATAATGATAATTGGAATTTATTGTAATAATAAAAATAATTATTATGAGGAATGAACACTTGATGCAATTAATACGCTATGAGTTCAATGGGGAGGAAATAATTGTCAATTGCAAGACGGATTTGTAAGTATCTATTTATGATTTTTTTTATGAGTTTATTAGATTATTAATTACTGTAATTATTGATTTAAAAATTTTTAAATAAGTAGAAAATTATTTAAAAAAATTATTTTTTAGAAATTAAAAAAATTAAATTTTCAAATAAATTTTTTTTGTTATAAAATTTTTTCTAAAAAATCAAAAATATTTGCTTTCAATTTTAGTATCATAAGAATTAATTTTTTTTTTTAAGAAATTTTAATTAAAATAAAAATAAATTCAAAATTTAAGTTTACGTTTTTTGAATATATTTTTGAAGGTTTCATTTACATTACTGTAATTATTAATTTAAAAATTTTAAATAAGTAGAAAATTATTTTTTAGAAATTAAAAAAATTAAATTTTCAAATAAATTTTTTTTGTTATAAAATTTTTTCTAAAAAATCAAAAATATTTGCTTTCAATTTTGGTATCATAAGAATTAATTTTTTTTTTTAAGAAATTTTAATTAAAATAAAAATAAATTGAAAATTTAGGTTTACGTTTTTGGAATATATTTTCGAAGGTTTTATTTACATTGATCCAATTGGCAAACTGTGTGTTTTGCTGTTAAATTAGGTCACGGGTCAGGTCAAGAATAAGAGGGTATTTTGTTATTTTCTGCTGAAATGGAATGTTTTATTATTTTCTACTACAATTGAGAGTAAATTCAAATTAAAGTAGGGTAATTTATAAGTAAGCTTTTTCCTAAATTAAAAATTCTATTTAATTTTTTTTTATTAATTATTTTTAACACAATAGTATACATTTTTATTCAATTGGAGTTTTTTTTAACTATTAAATCATTTTTCAATCATAGATTTTAATTAATTTTATTTTCAAAAAAAAATTTGTGAATTTTTCATCAATTTTTTCAATAGCCTCAATTCTACGTATCAGATTAATTTAGCGGTTTTAATATCGGAATTTTTAAGTACTTGATAAAATACAGATTTTATTTTACTTTTTTATTGAGTGTAAATATTATTTTTTTTATATCAATTTTTTAAATTTAAAAAAAAATTTTTATAGTTAATTTTTTTTTAAATATTTAGAAATTTAATTATTTATTAAATTATTATAATTAATTAATAAAATTATAAAAATTTAATTATTTATTAAAAATTTATTGCCAAAAATAAAAATCATAAAATTTTTTATTTTGAATAAAAAATTAGTTAATATTTAAAAATAAATTAATTATATATTTTAGTTACAATAAATTATTTCCGTAATCTAAAAATAAAATAACACACATGATTATTGATTGGTCTTTAATCATATATTTAAAAAAACAAGTTAAAAATGAATATTTTAATCTAAAAATAGTTTCTAAGTAATTAAAAAATTTTTTTTTCTATTTTTAAAAACTGTTAAAAAATAAATCATATACTAAGAGATTAAATTTAAATATGAGATTTCCTCTCAAGTTTTTAAAGGAGGGGTGCCCGACATATAAATAAAAATAAAATTACTTAAAAATAATTTTTGAGACTTGAAAAAAATTTTTTTTAATTATTATTTTATTATTTTGTTTAAATTAAATAAATTCATTAGTTAATTTTTTTACAAAATTAAGAAATTTTCCTTTTATTTTTCTATAATAGAAAAATCTAATAAACACGTTGCTTAGTAACTTTAAACCAAACAAAGACATTTATCGATTTACGTTCAACAAACTCCGATTCATTATATTGCAAGCTCGCTAAATATTTTATTTTATAAATTTAATTAAAATAAAAATTCATAATAAATTAAATCCTTTTACTCTATTCACCTACAGCTCACAAAATATTAAACAAATGAATAATAAACCCACAGTAATAATAAAACAATTGAAAATTCTACTCTGCATTTGAATTTAATGAAATCGCTTATGACATTAATTTGGAATACTGGATGCAAGTTATAAATTAACAAAAAAAAAGTAGTGATTTAAAATAAAATCTAAGTAAAAGTTTTATTTTTGAATGATTAATAAAGTAATGAAATGTTTTAACTTATCTTCATAAAAATTACTTACAGTCGCTGCGGTCAGAAAAAATTGAGTTAATTTTTTCAATCAAAAAGATTGATTTTTGGAAAAAAAAATAAAAAAAAAATTTTGAAAAAAAATCGAAATTTTTTTTTTCAAATTTCACGAAAAATTAATCTCCTTGATTGAAAAAATTAAGATTTTTGAGATAAAAAAATTTTTTTATTGAAAAAATGAATAAAAATCGAAAAATAGCTCATAAAGGTGATTTTTGCAAAAACAAAAAATTTGAAGCTTCGGGGCGCTATGAAAAAAAAATCACAGCGCTTTAAATTTTTTAGGGATTTTAGGGGACACTTGAAGGTTGAAAAATTACCGACGATATCCTTTGTTCATCCATTTTATCCAAAGTTATACGAAGTTATCCAAATATCCTTAATTATGAGAATTTTTGTCGTTTTTTCAGTTAAAGTTTTCAATTCAAAAAAATTTTTTTTGACAAAAACTATTCACAGTATCTTATAAAGAATATCGTGTGGTTTTCAAAACCGTCCTTCGATTTTCTATATGATCATTATTTCTAGAGTTATAGATTGTCAAAGTGAAAAAATAACTTACAATTATGAGAACAGGGTGTAATTACTGGAGTATCCATGTAGTCATAGCAGATTTCACATTTTAACAATTTTTCAATAGTCTGAAATCAATTTTACAAGAATTATATAAAAAAAAAATAATAAAAATTAATTTAGCAGATACTTGATAATTTTGATAATTTTTTTAACAAAAAAATTCATAAAAAAACAATTATTATTTAAAATATTTTTGTAAAACATAAAACTGTGATACAAATAAAACTCATAAAAAAACATTTTCAAATTTTTTTTTTATTTTGCTTGTTTTTACGGCGCATTTATGAAAAATAATATCGTGAAAATATGGAAAAGATTTTAGCTCTCATGTTTTTGGATAAAATTTGTATTTTATCTTTTTTTGATACATATTTTTTTTTTCAAAATTACATAAAAAACAAACATTAAAAAAAAAAGTTAAACATCAAAATTTTATAAAAAATTTATAAATTTTTTTGAAAATTTGTAAAATTTTTTAAAAATTGTGATAATCAATGAAAATTAAGTTAGCCGACAGTTCAACATTTTTAGAAATTTTATAATGAAAAAATTTTAATTAAACAATTAAAAAAAAAATTTCAGTTGTAAAAAACTTGAAAAACTATAATTGCAATTTTTTATAAATATATTTTTAGTTGTAATTCAATGAATAAAAAAAAATCAAAAATTTTTAGACAGAAAAATTAAAAAAAATTGAAAATGCATTTTTATTTTTGAACAAATTTTTATGAGACATTTAATTTTTTTTCAAAAATTAAATTAGAACAAAAAAATATATTTTTAAAAATTGCACTTACAGTTTTTCAAGTTTATTACAAATAAAATTTTTTTTAACAAATCAATTACAATAATAAAATGCTTCTAAAATTTTTCACTTGTAATTTTTATTAATTTTCACATGTGGAATTTTTTAATTTATTTTTTTTTTATAATAATTGCATTATTATAAAATTTTAAAATAATTTTTAACGTCTGCTAACTTCAGTGTCATAATTTTTTTATGATAATTATTTCATGAACATGAAGTTAGCCGAAATTTCAAAATTTTTAGAAATTTTTTTTTTAAAAAATTCCAATTAAACGATTAAAAAAAAATGTCACATGTAAAAAATTTTGAAAAACTATAAGTGCAATTTTTTAGAAATATTTTTTTAGTTGTAATTTGATTAATAAAAAAAATCAGAAGTTTTTAGACGTCTGCTAACTTCAGTGTCATATTATTTCAATGAAAAAAAAATTCTTAAAATTTTCAAATATCAGCTAACTTCAATTTCATTAAATTTTTTTATAAATTAAATTAAAAAAATTATCAAATAACAAGTAACTTTTATGTCATAAATAAATGTGTAAAAAAAAATTATTTAAATTCCATACCTTCAATTCAGAAAACTCTGCTGGCCATGTGATGTCTGTATATTGTTCCATTTAAAAAATTTAATTACTTTATCTAATAAAAATTTTATTTAACTAAAATGCGTGCAATAAAAAAATTTTCAAAAATTAAAACTGATTGTAGAATTTTCTCAAAAAAAGCTTGTAAATTTTTTGTTTACATTTTATATCAATTTTTAATGTCTGCCAACTTCAGTGTCATTAAAGAAAATAAAAAAAATTTTCAAGTGACAGCTAACTTTAATGTCATGGTAAATTAATTTTCATAAAATAGTCAGCTGTCAGCTGATTTCAGTATCAAAATTCAAATTCAAATAATTCGCGGTCTTTTGCCGAAATGCCACCACCCCCACTTAAATACCAACACACACGTAAGACAGAAGCAGGAGACTTGAGGCAGCACGAAATATACCTTCTATTTAACCAGTATAAGCGCAAGTACAAACAGTTCACACAGTGCGGTACACTCTACAGTACTAACAATCCATGCGCATACTTTTAAATCTTGTATCGCGTGGTTATAGTTACATATTATGTCTACACAAATATAGTTAACTTGACTTACCTATGTGTTAGTGTCTTCATACTCTGGTGCATACTCTAACGCGTCCATCTAGCGTGATAAATCGGTTAGACTATTTTTTTTTTTTTTACTCATACGTATATATGAGCATATATATAGAATTAACAGCACAATGCACTCAATTATACATACACACTTATTTACACTCTGGGCATACGGCATATATGTAGATAATTGTTAGTTGATAGTATATGCATATACAAACTGTACATAAATATACACACATATAAAAAGAGTACATTTTCATTGAATAAATGCGAACTTGCTTTTGGTTTGTTCTTATACTTGCCGTTTGCCGACTGTCCATGCTCTCATCATGGCATTAATCGTTAATTACTAGTGTTATTTAAAGTACAGTATTACTCATATCGTTTGCGCATTTTATTTATTTGTTTTTTACTTTTTATTCAAGTGGTATTTTGATTTGGAAAATAATATTTAATACACAAGTGGATTAAGTGAAAGCTTATTTATTTTTTTAAGACTTGGTAGTTTTCATTTTTCAAATTCTTTAGGTTAATTTTTTTTTATTTTTAATAAGTGATCAATTTTTTTTTTTTTAATTATAAAATAGTGTTTTTAAAAAGTGAAAAAGTTATTAAAATTAGTTTAATTTCATATTAAATAGATTATTATTGCACAATGGAATTTTAAACGATGCTGGAATCAACAATCTGACGTTTCAGAATTTTTCTTGCTAAATAATGTGATTGTTGACGACGCTTGATGTTTTTTTTTTTTTTTTAATTTGTGGATAATTTAATTATTATAAAAATAGAGTTGAAAATTATTAAAAAAAATTTTTTTTTGGAATTAAAAATTGTCAGTCTTAATTTTAGTAGCAATAAAAAATTAAATCATAAAAATTAAAGTAGCAGATATTCAACAATTTTTAGAATTTTTTTCCAATAAATTGATGCAAAAAAAAATTGACTTGTAGAAATTTTACAAAATTTTAAATGCAATTTTTTTTAACAAATTTGTATGACATTAAAGTTAGCTGTCAATGATAATTAAGTTAATCGACTTGTAAAAATTTTTAGAATTTTTTTTATTGAAAAAATTATTAAAAAAAAATTTTTTTTTTAAATTGCATATGTAAAAAACTTGAAAAACTATAAGTGCAATTTTTAAAAAATTTTTTGTTGTTATAATTGAATTTATTAAAAAAAATCAAAAAATTAAAAACGTCGGCTAATTTTAGTATTGTTAGCTGTGACTATTATAATTGTTTTATTTTTTTATTAAATAAATTTGCTCCAAAAAATTAATTCTGAAAAATAGTATTTTTAACTTTTTTAATTTTCTAGATGTCAATTTTTTTTTGCCATAATTTATTTATTAAAAAAATTTTTAAAATGAATTATTATCTACTAAATTAATTTTCATCAAATTTGTTAGTTAAATAAAATTAAAAAACAATCAAGTGACAGCTAACTTAAAAATGTCATAATTAAATCTTTAGTGAGTGATAAAAAATTACTATTTTCTTTGTTGCTTTTCACAATTTTAATTTTAAATGAGAAAAATTTTTGTGGGAATTTTTAAAATAAAGTTTGTCAAAAAAATTTTTTTAATTATTTTTCTATTGTGAAAATAAATTGATGAGTCAATTAAATTTTTAATATAAAAGTTTTAAAAATTTTTGTGCAAGGTACAAAATTAAAAAAACTATTTAATTGATACAGTGTAATTATTTTCTAGTAGTTAAACAGAACAAAAAGAGTAAAAGTTTTCAAAAATGAAAATAAAACTACCAAGCTTTAATAAACTCAACTTGTAAATTCAAAAAGTGTGTTCAGTATTTTAATTAGACGCTTAAATAATTATTTCATCATGTGCTTTAATTACTTGTTTGAGTTGTTAATTCTGTTTTATAATTGTCAGATGAAAATTAATTAAAGGGGTGTAACAAGTACCTTTGTTGATAATACACTTGTAACGTAGTAATAGAACACAGGCTTGTTTATTTTTATGTATCGTTATTCAAACAATTTTTTTTAACTGATGAGTAAAGAACAATACCACCAACAAAATGTATAATGACGTACATGTACACGTTTTTTAATTGTTATTTTGTTTTGACAGCTATTAATTCAAATAATTAGGAGTGAATTTTTCATGAAAATAAGTAATAAATATTAAGACATGGTGAATAAATTATTTAAAATTTGTGTTTTTAAAAAACGAAATTGATATATTGTTATTTTATGGATGAAGGACTTTGGCAAGTTGTTTTTTTTTTATTAATGTCCAATGGCAAATGTAGGTTGTCCTCGTCCTTGAATTATGCGTAAGTAAAAAATCAGTCCTTGAATTATATTATTTTAAGACTACAAATCTGTAACAATTTATAATCGGAAAATTTTTATTTATGGTAAAAAATTTATTTGGTTTAAAATCTATCAATATTTTAAATTTTTATGATAATTAAAAATTTTAATAGAAAAATTCCATGTTTAGAAATTAAAAAAAATTACAAGCGTAATTTTTTATTTAAATTAATAAAATTTTCAGATGTCTGCAAATTTTAGTATCATTTTATTAAATAAATAAATTTAAAAAAAATTGCAGGTGTAGAAATTTTAAAATAAAAATATCAATTCTTTTTTTACCCTAGATTTTTTGTTTACAATTATAAAACTACGTAATTTTAATGATAAAAACTTTTTTTTTTTTAATTCAATTTTTTAGTGACAGCAGTTGTTGCTAAGATAAATATCATAAAATTAAACTAGAAAAATACAATAAAAGATTTTTATAAAAATTAAAAAAATAATTCTTATTTTTAATATTTTAAATTATTTACTCCATTTGCCAAAATTTTGTCTACAAGCAATAAAATATAATTCGACTGGAAAATTCGTATTTTTAAAAATAATTAAACTTTTTATTGCTTAGCGCTCTCGCTAGCGGCGTTAAAAAATAAAGCAATAAATTTTAAACTTACAATTTTATTTTAATTAAATTTATAAAAATAATAGTTCAATACAAGATTGATTAATTATTCACAAAAACAAGCTTAAAATATTATAGATAGAATATTTATTAAAAAATGAGTTAGGAGAAAAACAATTTTTGGGCAGAAAAAATTTCGTATTTGTTTTTTAAAATTTTTTATCAGTGATGAGTCGGTCAATATTTATGAATAAATAATAAAACGTCATGGTCATGATTACCAAAAAAATATTTCCTTTAAAATTCCTTTTATAGTTTTTTTGTTGTTTATAAATTATGTTAATTTACTTTTAAAATAAAAATATAACTCTAAACATCGAGTTGTTTACAAGCTTTGTTTCTTGACAGAATATTTTTATGCCCAATATAGTAATAAATTTTAGAAAGTGATTTTTATCAAAATTCACATATTTTTGTATAAAAATAATAATTTATTATTTTGTAATTTAAAGTATTTTAAAATAAAAAAATTTGCATGATTTAAGAAAAAATTTATAACTGAGATAAAAAAAAATTTTATAAATTTTTTTTTTTTAAGTAGATTCGTTAAAAAAAAATAATACTTTTAATCTAAAATTAAAACATTATACTTTATCATTCAAATTTGTGAGTTTAAAAAAAATTTTTAAGTATTAAAATTATTTTGTACTCTAATAAAAAAATTTTTTAACTATTAATAATTTAATTTATTTGAAGACAATTATTTAATTTATTAAATTTTAATAAATATTTTTTAACATTAAGTAAATATTTATTTGGGAAGAAATTACGTTTATTAATAGTTAACAAATATTTAATAACAAATATTCATTAATCATTAATCAATATTTATTAACAAGTAATAAATTGTCTTAATAAATTACTTATTAACTGTTTATAAATATTTGTTAACTGTTAACAAATATTTATTAACATTTAATAAATCATATTTAATAAATAATTCATTAACTGTTGATAAATATTTATTATATTCTATGTTGTTAAAAAATCATTTATTAACAGATAAAGCTTATTAAATAAAAACAAGTCCTTCTATTAGTGTAATAAACTTGATCATAAAATTTTGCTTCAAAAAATAATTCTAAAAAAATTTTCTAAAATTTTCAAGTATTAAAAATTTATCTTAGTTGTAGAAATTTTAATTAAAGAAAATATTTTATTCAAAATTTTATAAAATTTTCAAGTATTAAAAATTTATCTCAGTTGTAGAAATTTTAATTAAAGAAAATATTTTATTCAAAATTTTATAAAATTTTCAAGTATTAAAAATTTATCTCAGTTGTAGAAATTTTAATTAAAGAAAATATTTTATTAAAAATTTTTTAATTTTTGCTATTATTTTTTTTTTTTTTTTTTAAATACAATTATCTTATTAATTAGATATTTATTTATTTATTGTTTCAAGTTACAGGGTCCCAATAGCAATGGGGAATAGTATTGACATTTTTGTATTTTTTCTCTTCTTTTTTATAAATAAATAAATAAGAAATTTATAATTTTTTAAATAAATAAAATAACAATAAATATTAAAACAATAAATAGTAATAAATAATAAATTAATTAGATATATACTCTAAGAATTCCACATAAGGGTATAATACTCAGACCACATCATAAATAACGTATACGGTTGACTCATAATTAATATCTTTTAGATGGAATATTTATTTTTAATTTATAGCTTATAATAATTGATATTAAATTGATTATTTAACTTACTAATTTAATTAATTAATTAAATAACTTTTGCACCAAGTGAAAGATTAATTATTGATAAAATAATTTTTAAGGGTAATGTTTTAAGAGTAGAGGATGATAAAAACTTAAGAGCTAAAAATCTCCATTTTCATTAATGTACTTTGTGATGTTAATAAACATTATAAGAATATAATGACGGTAATTATCCAAAAGTACAATCTCGTGCATCTCGGTGTATAAAAAATATTCCAATTCTTTTATAGCGATGTTCAAGGGAAATAATAAAAGTTTACGTAAGCGCATTGCGTCATAGCTTCGTTTTAGAGGTGCAAAAAGTATTCTTAAAAGTCCGACGTAAAATGATAGAATTATCATGAATAGTTTTTTTTTTTATTAGAGATTAAGTAAAAATTGTTTAGTTAGAAAATAAATTTTTGTAATTTATTTTTAGCTGTCTTAATTAAAAATAAAATAGAATGTATTTTACTTGAAAAGATTATTTAAAAATTAAAATCATAAAATTGTCGGATTTTTTATTTTTTCTCAATTTTCAATAGTAAAATTTTTTTTTTTAATTTATAGGCTTTAAAACCTTGTAGGGAATGTAAAAACAATTTAATTGGATATGAATTAGTTTTTAGATCAATCTTAATTTAATATTTTTAATGAAGACTAAAAAATATTTTTAATTAATTTATCGAGAAATTTAAAGCCTTTTATAAAAATTAGTTTCCTTAATTATAGGTGAAGAAGCACTAGTGTCCCCCGTAGTGGGTGGACCGAGTGTTACCTGTAGTTTCTACACCAAGAATAACAACAATGAAGAACAACAAATTATCGAAGACAATAACATAAATTCATACTTTTTACGGTCTAAAATTCGGCTTTACGATGACTTATCATCATCATCAACGTCATCTTTTAACAACGACCACGACAAAAAAAATTCCCGTCAGCTTATTTCCGTAAAATGTAAAATAAACGCCAAGAAAGATATCAGTAAATATTTTGATTATCCCAACCGGGAAAATAATCAATCGCAGAATTATAATTTGAAAAAAAATATTTTCAATTTAACTGGAAACGAGGACGCTCTTGACGATTCGGTAATGGGTTCTAATTTGAGTCGTCATCATGGTAAAGGTCTTACGGGACGCAGAACACAGTCATCAGGGAATCTTTGTGACTCAAAAGGAAAACTTAGTCATGTTGGTAAAATGCTTGTTCCTTGTTCGAGTTCATCAGAGGACAGGTATATATAAAAAAATATCTTTATTATTATTATTATTATTATTATTATTTATTTTATTTTTTAATTTTAAACTGTCAAACGATTCATAATACTTAAGTAGATAAAATTAAGAAATGACCTTGTATCTTGTGAACTATCGACATTTTTAAAGATATAAGCTCACCCCGACAATACACTTATCTAGACCTTTAATTTGAGCACCCACATCAATTTTTCATATATTTTATATATTTATATATATCACAAATATCATATATATCAAATATATAAAAAATGACATGTAGGTACTCAAATAAAAGGTCTCGATGAGTGTAACATCGAAATGAGTTTATATCTTAAAAAATGTCAATAATTAAGAAATGACATTGTATCTTGTCAACAAATGATGTTTTTAAAGATTTAAGCTCATTCCGATGTTCCACTCATCGAGACCTTTCATATGAGTACCCACATCAATTTTTCATATATTTCATATATTTATATATGTAAATATATGAAAAATATATCAAAATGCATGTGGGTATTCAAATGAAAGCTCTTGATGAGTGTAGCATCGAGATGAGCTTATATCTTTAAAAACGTCAATATTTAAGAAAGTACAGTGCAATTTAACAAAATTCATTATTTTATAAAGCAAAATTTTATTTATTTATAGTTACTAATTATTATTATTATAATTTTTTTTTATTTATTTATTTCTAGGTACAAATTCTCTGGGTCATTACCAAATAATTTAGATAATGATCATGATTTTATGCTGGTAAATAACAACAATGTAATAACGGATACAATAGCTGGAAATTTAGGTGGTACTTTACCACATAAAAAGTCATCAGTACAATTCAATGATGAGGTGACTGATTTCAAACAATATCGACTGCAAACACTCGAAGGCGACCCTTGGGAGTATGTTTATATACACATTTATTTAATTATCAAATAATAGATGTAATGCAAACTTTTAAGTTATTTGTTGTTGGTGTTAGGTTTAATTACTACCTAAAAATGTAATTATTCTCATGGAAAATTTAGCAAAAATAATTATACAGAAAATTCGAGTTATATTTACCGTTTTGACGGTCTCTGGTTAGCAAATAATTATATTATTTATCTTGTTTAATTACTGTTGGTACTTATACTTATTTTACTAACGGGTTGTCACAGAATGCGGAATTATTTTTTCATTATTATTGTGATTATTTGATTTAAAAATTTACATTTTTATATGTTCTTTTTTAAAAAAAGTAATTACAAATATTTTTATGGATTAAAATTTGATAGATTTTCAATTTAATATTCACTTTTTTAATAAATAAATTTGTTCTAAAAATTATTTTAAAAAAATTGTATTTTTAATTTTTGAAAAAAATTTCTAAATGTCAATTTTTTTGCCACAATTTATTTGTTAAAAAAAATTATTAGATTAATTTTTATAAATTTTACTTCAAAATAAATTAGTAAAATTTATAACTATAAAAAAAAATTAATTAAAATGCACCCTTAATTTTTTTTCATATTTTTGGTGTATAAATTAAAAATTAAATTTTATTAACATTATAAATTTAATAAAACGCTCTCAGTATAAAAGCTTTTTTGCCATTTAAAAAAAAAATTTTTTTTGTTAGCAAAAAAAAAAAAAATATTTAGCTTATTTTCAAAGAAAGTTTAATCTTCAGCAAGATTAACGACGCTTGTTCAAATATTTAAAAAAAATAGTTTTATGAGTTTTATCTTCCTTTCGCAAATAAAAAAAAAAAAAAAA
>JZSA01003180.1:0-24443 GCA_000956155.1 Cotesia vestalis
AAAAAAAAAAAAAAATGAGCAGAGAGAGCCTTTCTACAGAGAAAGTTGGAGCATTAAATTTAAATATTAATATATATAATGATAAAATTTCTAGGTATCATCAAAATGACATTGACATAGTGCGGTGTAAGCATGGAAATTTGAATTTAGTAAGAAAAAGTCAACATAATAATACTGAAGAGTATATTCCGTCCAATAATCAGCATTATGACTCGGAATTTATGGGCACGTTGCCTAAAAGAAGAATCGATCCAAAGTGGTGTGATCCAACAAGCATCCAGTCAATTGTTCAGCAGTATAATCACCACGAGCCCGGTGAAATAGACTCGAATTACCCGCAGAATGTTAAAATTATTCACAAGCCCACCTGTGAATTGATGAAGCATCATCGTCAGCAATTAAAACGTCTTGATGATTTTAATTCAAAGCCTACGTCAAGTGAACATCAAGATCAAGGATACGCGTCTGAGCGATCGCCTGAAGATGAACATCCGCCTCTATTAGCAATTAATCCAGGTAGATTATGCATACGCTCATCGGATCATTTACTTTATCGATAATCCCAATTAATCTTTCATTTTTTACAGTTTGTTTTTTTTTTTTTTTTTTATTTATTATTTTCATTAAAAATAATAATAATAAATTTCAAAAATCATGACCATGACAAAAGTGAGAATGCACTATTGATCGTTGGTCCGCGCAGCTTCAAACTAGGCCACTAGTTTGTGCGTCACTCTGCGTAGTTATTTAATATTATTCTTGATAAATGTATATTCTTTTTTAGATAAGATTATTTTAATTGATTTTATGATAGTGAATATTTTTCTTCTGCGTACTCAATTGATAAGTACTAAAAGAAAAGTAGTTTTTTTTTTATTTCAATACAAATGCATTAATCATATGATTCAATTTAGAAAATAATTTTATAAATGATGAAAATGCATTTTTTTTTTATATATAAATAATATTATAAAAAATATTTCTTTTATTTTATTTTATAAAAAATGAAAAAAAATATATATAAATTTTTTTATAACAAAAAAGAGCAAATAAGGTAAAAGTCCCTATTATTAACAGGACCCCGACTATTGACACTCTATTTAATTTTATTATTTTATTATTAAAATCGGTTAATAGTCACAATTGTTGACATTTCATTACAATCTTACATATTTTTAAAATTAAAAAATAGTAAAATTTAATTCCAAGCTATAAATTATTTACCGCGAAAAAATTTCATTTTTTTGGATAGGCACTTTTCAGAATTTTTTTATCCAACTAAAAAAAAGTTACGAGTTATTTAAAAAAGACAGCTTTTTTTTTTTTTTGATAAATAACGATGACTTTCTTCAAAATTAACTCATTGGGATGCTTTTTTTTTAATGTTCTTTTTGTATAAAAAAAAAAATATCAACTCGGATTCATTTAAAAATTTTTTTTTTGAAAATTTTGGAAAAAATGAAAATTCTCGAATGATTGACATTTTTGATTTTTGATTATTTTTTTTATAAAAAACTTCCTGAAAAAAAAATTTCCTGAAATTTTTTTTTCTTTCTATTTTCTTTTTAGAAATGAAAAAAAAATTTTTTTTCAATGTTTGTTTTTCGTTATACAACTCTGAAAATTTTTCAGCAGATTTATAAAACTTCAAAATCCGAGAAAAAAAATAAAAGAAATAAAAAATGAGAATCATCGATAAGATTTGATTATTTTCCATAAAATTAGATCAAAAATTAAAAGAATCATTGAATTATTTTTTCATATTTTTTTTTCCAAAACTACATGCAAAAATAAAAAAATGTAATTGTTGTTCGGTCGATTTCGGAGCCAGTTTATTCCATAGTGTCAATAATAGGAGCTTTTACCTTATTTTAATATTTTTATAAGCTAAAAAAAAATGATAATTTTGCTTGATTATTTATGATTTATAACAATAGCAAACAGATTTAATTTAAAATACAAGAGCATGGATGAGAATTCGGAAATCCGGTTAGAGGCGAGTCTAATATATAGTAAAGTATATCCGGTAGTGATTGTCGTTGGCTCACCTTTTTGAAACTTACAATTCAGGTCACTTCTTGATTTATTTTTTTTTTTTGCACTATCTAAAAGTTTAAATTGCAAAAACGTTTTGTACTTGTTGATGTTTTTTTTTAATATTTTTTTTTTGAGAAAAGAAATAAATAAGAATAGAACTCTTTGTTCACTTTTCACGAGGAGTTCCGTTGTATTTTATATTTTAGAGGATATAAGATAAGGATATTGAAGTTTATTGATTTAATTTTGTGATTGCAGAGAACACATTTCAGGTGACCTTACAGAAAAGTAGCCGTGGTCTTGGATTGAGTGTTTCCGGCGGTGGAAAATCAGGCCCGGTTAGAGTTAAAAGACTTTTTCCCCAACAGCCAGCGGCGCTTTCCAATAAACTCGAGCCTGGTGATATTCTTTTAGCGGTTAATGGAATTCCACTTACTGGTCTAACTAATTATGTAAGTAATGAATTAGTTAACTTTTTTAAATTAATTAATTACTTACTTCCAGTAAATGTCTATTTTATTTTTTTTCCTTTTCTGTAATTTTTATTATTATTACATTTAATATTAACTTTTAGCAAAGTAAAATTAAGTTATTTTTTTCTCATTGCTAATATTATTCATTTAAACTTACAACTATTTTTATTATTACTTAAAAATTTTTTATTTACACAAAAAAGTACGCAAATAAAATTTTTTAATTAAAAAATTATTTTTGAGTACTAAAGAAAATTTTTTGAATCGCGGTGCTTGCTCTTAAATTTTTAAGCAATTTATTTTATAAATTTCTTAGCAATATCGTAAATTTTTTAAGGGATATAAAAATTAATTAACAATTAAAAAAACATAATTTTTCTTTTTAAATAAAATTAATAATTTTTTAGTTAAAAATTTTTTTTTTTTTTTTTTTTTTTTTTTCAAAATATAATCATACATTATTAAGAAATGACCTTGTATCATGTGAACTATTGACATTTTTAAAGGTATAAGCTCATCCCGACATTACACTCATCGAGATCTTTCATTTGAGTACCCACATCGATTGTTCATATATTTTATATATTTATATATATCACAAATATCATATATATTAAATATATAAAAAATGCCATGTGAGTACTCAAATGAAAGGTCTCGATGAGTGTAACATCGAAATGAGTTTATATCTTAAAAAATGTCAATAATTAAGAAATGACATTATATCTTGTCAACAAATGATATTTTTAAAGATTTAAGCTCATACCGATGTTACACTCATCGAGACATTTCATATGAGTACCCACATCAATTTTTCATATATTTATAAATTTTTCATATATTTATAAATGTAAATATATGAAAAATATATCAAAATGCATGTGGGTACTCAAATGAAAGCTCTTGATGAGTGTAGCATCGAGATGAGCTTATATCTTTAAAAACGTCAATATTTAAGAAAGTACAGTGCAATTTAACAAAATTCATTATTTTATAAAGCAAAATTTTATATATTTATTTTTCACAAGTCTCGGTAGTCACATAGTAATTGCAAAGTTGCTAGATTTTCATTATCATCAAGAATTTTATAATTTTTTTATAGATGCGATTAATTAAAATAATCCTTTATAATTCCCTCTTAAGTAATAAATATCAGTCATGATAACATAATTTTTTAGTCATAAATATTTCTATATAAAATGTATATATTGTTTTTTGTATTTAACAAAGTAAAAATAAAAAGCTTGATTTATTTTAGAATTAAATTTATATCAAAGATCTTAGAAAGAAAAATTGTAGAAAACTAAATTTACTACAAAGAAAGTCTTTGCTTTGAAACGTAACTCAGATAAATTTAAATCAATATAAGTAACAAGGTACTGATCGATTTATTGTAAATATAAGTTACTTTTTTTTTACTTTAAAAATCAAATGAAAATATTTTTCTTATTTAAATTCAATTTTTCAATTAAACTCATGTTAATATTTGCATGCTTTAAGTGAAACTTTTTATTTATTCACTGAAGCTTTTAATTGTAAATTAAAAATTTTCAATTTAGTTCATGGTTCATAATAATAAAATAGTTTCATGATTTAATACTGTTTGTTTTTATAATTAAAATATTAATGCGCATTTGTAAGCTGGTAAAGTAAACTAATGTAATTTAATTACAATAAATTATAAAATTTTATAATTTCTGTTTGAAATTATACGGTACGACCATTCATTAATGCTCTGTAATTCACTAAATAGGATTAAAAATGAATTATTAAAACAAGAGAGTGTAATTCATGTCAGTATTTTTTTTTTTAATTTTTGTAAAATATAAATTAACAAAAAAAAAATATTATTTTTGCCAAATAAAATAAACAAAAGCTTTTTTAAATAAAAAAAAAAAAATTACTCATGAATAAATATGAGATTTATTTAAAAAAAATTATTTAACTATGTAATTAATTATAATGTTGTAAAAGTGAATCCAAACTTTGAATTATTAAGTGAATATTAAAATTTTAAATCATAATAATTTATTCAACAGGAAGCACTGGAAGTACTGCGTACAACTTCAAATACTGTTGAATTATTAGTATGTCGATTACCTGGTGAACCTAGTATTACACCACCAAAAGCACCACCAACTCCACCAACACGCCGAGAAGCTTCATTGCCATCACGTTTTCTCAAACCCGTACCTCCTCTTAATATCGAGCCATGTGGTGTAAGTATAAAATTTATGCGTATTAAAACAACAAAAAATTCATACAATTATCCTACTTCAATTATTAAATATTAAGGGGGGCGATACATGTAAAAAAAAAANATTAAAAACTCATTTAAGTGCTTCGCCTTAACTCGACGCTTGAGCGTGTGTCAAAATTTTAAACGCGTTTTTCTCGAGACGACTTTTTTGAAATTTGCGGGCGGAATAACTCAAAAATTTCTCAACCGATTCCAATGAAATTTTTTACACGTCTACTTTATAGTAATAGCTTCTAGTTAAACCTCTAACATTCCAAAAAAATTTTCAAAAATTAACCCTTTTTACCAAAAAACTATCGAAAAAAAGGGTAAAAAATCAAACTTTTTTTTCTGAGGTGTGCCAATTTACGATTTTTTGACTTGTTTGATTTTTTTATTGGTTTAACTAAAAGATATATGTTCTATGAACACGTACAAACTAATTTTTTTAATTTCCGATCACCGTACGAGAAGTGAGAACGCCCGCAAATTGATGTCTTTTTCCGAGAGGGTCTCGGCAGATTCATTTTTACGGCGGTAATTTTGAAAAAAAAAAATTAAAAAAAAAATTTTTTCTTTACTTCAATATATAATAAATAGCCCTACGAAATTTCAAAATGATTCATTCATTCTTTCCCATTAAAAAAAATCATCAGAAAACGGTAAAAATTAAGGCGTTTACATGTATCGCCCCCCTTAAACATACTTTTATATGACATTTAAATTAAATTATCAGTAAATTTGAAGTATAAAAATTTATATCATCGTTTAATTGAAATCATCCAAGCCTAGATAATTGTCAATTAAAGCAGCAACTAAATTAGTTAATTAAAAATTTTCTTATGACTTGACACGATTGAATTACCTTAAAAATAAATAAAATAAAATTATTAACAGGAATTCGATATTGAAATGACGAAAGTAGCTGGCAGCTTGGGATTTACCTTGAGAAAGGTCGACAGCAGTGCTCTAGGTCATTATGTAAGAGCATTGGTACGTGAACCGGCATTGAGTGACGGGCGTATTCAACCAGGTGATAAAATAGTTACGGTGGATGGTGTACCACTGTCTCCAATGAGCCATGAAGAAGCTGTTGCATTATTACGTCAGTGTGGTCCCAGAGTTAAATTACGTCTTTACCGCGATTTAACTCAAACTCCAGTATCGGCATTATCACCAACTGAACCTGACCATCCTTTACGTCCACCACGAACTAGCCTCAGGTAAATAGATTCATTTATAAATTACCGACAATCATTTGATTTCTATTTAGCCTGTATTTACAAAATATTACTTGATGGTTTTAAGAATTTCAATTATTATTATTATTATTATTGTTATTATTATGTATTTCTAAAAAAAAAAATTCGCAAAATGTTATATTAATAAATTATAATTATTTCAGAAAAGAGGCTGTAGATATGCTGTGTGATTTAGCAGTTCGGAAATTATCACCAAACGGATCAAACGGATCAATGTCACAAAATACAACGGCAACTAATAGTTCACCTAGACGATTGCGTCGCCCTGCATCAAGAACGTCTATGAATGATGAAAAAAATGATAATGATGCATCAAGCAATATTAATTTAAATCAAAATAATTCACAATTAAATAATAGTAAAGCATTACGGCCGAATTATCTTAATTTATCAAACGGTGAATTAAAGTCTGAAATGAGCGATGATCAAAATATTGAAACAGTTAATTCGTTAACTATTAATGCTAATGATTGTGTGGAAACAGATGAGTATTATGATAACGACACGTTAATTGGTGATATGCAGGATAGTAATTTACCGCTTGAGCCAGCATCAATGCCACCGTTAGCATTCGATACTGATAATAACACCTCTGATGCTAATTTCAGTTATAAAAATCCTGCGTACCAAAGTGCTAATCCGACTTGTAGTGGCAATGATAATATTAAAGCCAAAGGAACATATTCTAGTGATAAAAACATTCCAGGTGTGTATTCAAAAATTTTTTTTATTTTATTAATTAATAGAGTCAGGTCGGGAAAGTGTGCGCACTTAAGCATTTAAATTAGTGTCAAAATTAAACGATAAGCATGAAAGGAAAATAAAAATATGTCTTTGATAGAGTATTTACTTAAGTAATAATTAAATTAAAAAATAAATGTCTTAAACTTTAACACCAAAAAAAAACTGGCTAAGCCAAATGATTAAATATGCACGCTTACTCCGGGTGAGATTAATTTGCGTAACTAAGGGAACTAAATAGATTTTTAATGCCGTAAGCAGACTGATTTTAATACTACTTAGATAATTTTATTGAGACATAACATAACTTCAAATTTTATGCTAAATAAAAAGCTCAATAAATCTTTAATATTATCATTAGGTGACAAGATGCAATGTAATTGTTCAATTATTAATATTTTTAAAGATATAAGCTCATCCTGATGTTACCCGCATCGAGACCTTTCATTTGACTACCCACATCAATTTTTCATATATTTTATGTATTTATATATATCACAAATATGATATATATAAAATATTAAAAAAAATTCATGTGGGTATTCAAATGAAAGGTCTCGATAAAAGTAACATCAGGATGAGCTTATATATTTAAAAATGTCATTAGGTGACGAGATACAGTGTAATTTCCTAATTACAGATATTTTTAAAGAAATAAAGAGAATTCATCTCGGGTTATAGGTGGTACATCGACTTAAAATTTTTAGGATAATTTTATCATCATGTCCTTAATAAGTATACAAAAATTTATAATTTTCTGACGGTATGCCTTAACCACGATGCTACCTTAATAAAATAATTTGTAATTTAGTAAACTTCAATAATTAAAATTAAAATTTCACTTTTAATATTAAAAAATTTTAAAACTCTATTACGAATATTACAAAAATTTGAATTAAACTTTTCTTCATAAAAATTTTCCTAAATAAAATTTTATCACAGTAAAAAAAATTACTCACTTTATTACTCGCAATATTTGAAAATTAAAGCGAAAAATTACTTTATAATAAATTTTAATATTTCATCAAAAAGTTTTCACATAATTTAAATTAAACGCTTGAAAGAAGAAATGAAGAAATATGACTGAAAAAAATTATTATTCATGAATGTAAATTATTTTCAAATAAAAAATATATTACCATGACTAGACTACAATATACGATAAAATTATGCATTAAATATAAAATTAATAAAAAAAGTTTCTAATGATCTACTGTGTCAGCTAAATCGTTTAGCCGTCCAAGAGCTGGTTGAATTGTAAATTGAGCTTAGTGTCAAGTGATACTTTATCGCTGTATTAACGAATAAATTTAGTTCTGTCCGTTACGTTTATATAAATAATTGTATGTGAACATATTACACGAATTATTTAGTATCACAAATGTTTATGGCATCGTGAAAGTGATAGACTAATCCTTATCAGTATTATATGGTAGGGGAAGGATTATAGAGGGGATAATATTGTATTAATAAAAATGGCGGATCTTTGATAGGTGGGTTGTTAGTGAAGTTATACTACATTTTATTTTTTTTTATTTTTTAGGAAAAATTTCAACTGTTCAAGATCCCGCTGGCAGTAAAAGTTTGCTGAAGTGGAAGGGTGTTATGTTTGCACCAGACGACAGTAATGAGAACGGTGATAATACTACTAAAAATGACAATTTCAATGGTACTGTTACTAAGGAAGATAAATACAAAGACTGTGAGGTAATTGTTTATTGTTTATTAATTATTAAAAAAATTTTTTATTATTTAAATTAAGTTATTTTTATGTGAAATTTTTAATTTGAAAATCCAAATTTTTTTTATCAATTTATTTCACGCTACTAAATTTATTTTTTTTTTTAAATGTCTTTTTTTTATGAAAAATAATAAATGTTATGTAGAATCTTTAATTTTACTTTAAATTAACGATTACATAAGTGTTTAACTCGCAAAAGTCCTTGAATAAAATTAATGAATTGAACATTTTTAATTGCATGAATTTATTGCATGACTTTATTTTAAAATAAATTATTTTTATTATAAAATTTAGTATTTATTGAATTAACTAATTTATATATAGAATATAAATTGAATTTTCGAACAGAAATGGAATTTTTAAACAAAAATGGAATTTTGAAACGAAAATTGAATTTTTAAATAAAAGTTGAATTTTCAAAAAAAAATTGAACTTCTAAGTAAGAATTGAATTTTTAAATAAAAATTGAATTTAAACAAAAATTGAACTTCTTGATAAAAATCGAATTCAAGAAATAATTGAATTTTTAAAGAAAAATTGAATTTTTGAATGAAAATTCAATTTTAAAAAATTGAACTTCTTAATAAAAATTGAATTTTTGAATGAAAATTGAATTTAAAAAAATTGAATTTCTTAATAAAAATCGAATTCAAGAAATAATTTAATTTTTGAATGAAAATTGAATTTTGATAAAAATTGAATTCAAGAAATAATGGAATTTTCGAATGAAAATTGAATTTTCGAATAAAAATTGAATTTTGATAAAAATTGAATTCAAGAAATAATGGAATTTTCGAATGAAAATTGAATTTTCGAATAAAAATTGAATTTTGATAAAAATTGAATTCAAGAAATAATGGAATTTTCGAATGAAAATTGAATTTTCGAATAAAAATTGAATTTTGATAAAAATTGAATTCAAGAAATAATGGAATTTTCGAATGAAAATTGAATTTTCGAATAAAAATTGAATTTTGATAAAAATTGAATTCAAGAAATAATGGAATTTTCGAATGAAAATTGAATTTTCGAATAAAAATTGAATTTTGATAAAAATTGAACTTCTAAATAAAAATCGAATTCAAGAAATAATTGAATTTTTAAAGAAAAATTGAATTTTTGAATGAAAATTCAATTTTAAAAAATTGAACTTCTTAATAAAAATTGAATTTTTGAATGAAAATTGAATTTAAAAAAATTGAATTTCTTAATAAAAATCGAATTCAAGAAATAATTTAATTTTTGAATGAAAATTGAATTTTGATAAAAATTGAATTCAAGAAATAATGGAATTTTCGAATGAAAATTGAATTTTCGAATAAAAATTGAATTTTGATAAAAATTGAATTCAAGAAATAATGGAATTTTCGAATGAAAATTGAATTTTCGAATAAAAATTGAATTTTGATAAAAATTGAATTCAAGAAATAATGGAATTTTCGAATGAAAATTGAATTTTCGAATAAAAATTGAATTTTGATAAAAATTGAATTCAAGAAATAATGGAATTTTCGAATGAAAATTGAATTTTCGAATAAAAATTGAATTTTGATAAAAATTGAATTCAAGAAATAATGGAATTTTCGAATGAAAATTGAATTTTCGAATAAAAATTGAATTTTGATAAAAATTGAACTTCTAAATAAAAATCGAATTCAAGAAATAATTGAATTTTTAAAGAAAAATTGAATTTTTGAATGAAAATTCAATTTTAAAAAATTGAACTTCTTAATAAAAATTGAATTTTTGAATGAAAATTGAATTTAAAAAAATTGAATTTCTTAATAAAAATCGAATTCAAGAAATAATTTAATTTTTGAATGAAAATTGAATTTTGATAAAAATTGAATTCAAGAAATAATGGAATTTTCGAATGAAAACAATCAAATCATCGAGCTTAAAAATTTATTTATGTGTACATTTATTTTATTTCTCTTCTCAATAAAATTGTTGATCAATCATGAGCTGTAAATTTAAGAGAATATAGTATTTATCTTGAGAGTAAAAATATAATTAATAAATTTAAAAGAAAAATTATAAAAAAATTAATTATTAAATTGAATCAGTCAATGAATATATTTAATAAAATAAAAATATGAATTTATATATTTTATTGATAGATTGTTTTAGAGAAAAAAAAATTATAAAGTTCTTTAGTCTCTATATAGTTGGATTTTTACAAATTAATTGAACAATTGTTAAATAAATAAATAGAAAAAAAAAAAAGCATTAAATGTACTCGTGGATTAATACCATGTATGGTATTTAATTGAAACAAAAATTAAAATTCTAACAAATAATTATCAAAATTAATAGCAGAAACTTAAAAAAAATTAGTTACTTATTTTTTATTAAATCAAACTGCATATTAAATATTTTTAAATTATATAAAAAATAAATAATAAAAAAATAGAATTTTATTATTTACAAAAAATAAGATTATTTATCTTTATTAGCAAAAGAATTAGTATCTATTTAATTGATACTAAATTTTATCGATAATGAATTTAAATAAAGCAATATCCGACGGATATTATTATCATTATTATTGTTAAATAATTAAAAGAAATGTTAAAAAATTTATCGAATTATTTATCGATAAAATACATAGCAAAAAAATACTTAATAGTAAAAAATAAATAAATGAATCAAATGATACCAAAGGTGTGTATTTAAGGCAGCTATAGAAGCGCAACTAAAAAAATTAAAATTAAGAATTAATTAGCTAATTACTATTAAAAAAAAAAAAAAAAAAAAAAAAAAAAAAAAAAAAAAAAAACTATTGTCTAAAAATAATCGATGCCTTCTCGATAATTAAATAAGAAAAAAATCTAGAATCAAATAATATTTATTATCTAAGATGACTTATTGATCGAATGTGATTTTAAAACAATTAAATAATAAAATATCATTTGAAATTATTAATTTTTAAAAATTATATTGAGAACAATAAAGAACAAATATATTGATACAATAGTTTTAATCATCTCTTAAATTCATGATCTCTTATTTTGATATTCTCATCTATTAATGTAAATTTATTTCGAAATAAATAAAAAAATATATATTACAAAAAAAAAAAAAAATTGAAAATAATTATTTTTTACTGCGCAGATTCAATGGAAGCGGTTCTATTGTTTTTTCTAGTTTTTCTAGATTATTGCATTGTTTCAACAATTCTGCAGTACTTCGTGGATTTTTTTTATCACACTCTGCGTTGTAAATTATACAATAACGTTGATAACGAGTTTCCAAAATTTTTCTTACACCCTTGGTGGGAAGACCTACTTCTTTTAGTTTTTTTTTAAGCTCACTATCTTTCATTAGATTTAATACCAACTTTGGTAGTTGTGGGCGTTTTTTAGCGGTGCTGTAATTTAATATTAATTGATTAGTGATAAATTATTGATCAAATTTCTTTACAGTGTCACATGAATAAAATTAAATTTTTAATTATATATATTATGTTAGAAAATTTCGGTATTAAAAAAAAATATATGTGACAGCCGTGACTTGTGAAAAAAAAAAATAAATAAATTTTTGCTTTATGAAAAAAATTATTTTCGTTAAATTGCATTGTACTTTCTTACTTATTGGCGTTTTTAAATATATAAGCTCATCCCGACATTACACTCATCGAGACGTTTCATTTGAGTACCCACTTGCATTTTTGATATATTTTTCATATATTTATATATTTAATATATATGTATATATGAAAAATATATCAAAATGCACGTCGATACTCAAAGGAAAGCTCTTGATGAGTATAACATCGGGATGAGTTTATATTTTAAAAAACATCAATACAGTGACTGCAAGGTTGCTAGTAATAATAATAATCAATACTTAAAAAAATTTCTATGTTATTATTATTGTTATTATTGTTATTGTTGGAAAAAAAATTTGCAAATTATTGCATTAAAAAAAAAAAAATAATTAAAATTTTTTCAATTCTCTGTTTTAAAAAAAAATTTTCTCATTTCAATTTAATTTTTCAATTTTATTATTATTTTATAAATATAAAGATAAAAATCTTCATAGTTTTATTTATCACCAAAATACATAAAAATTTCTTGCAATAATTTTTTATCAATAAAAAAATCCATAACTACTCTCAACAAAAATAAAAAAAAAATCTATTGAGCTAGAAGACTTGCAAAAAACAATGTATTCAAAAATAACTCAACAATACCTCGGAAAAAGCCACCGAAAAGGAAAAGTATCCTCATGATGATGATGATGATACTAATTACTTACCTTCCTCCCTTTATATTATCCCGCATAACAATTATTTCGCTGGACAAAAAACCCATAAGTTTGACCTAATAAGGAAGAAGCCTACAGCAAAACAACGTGTGATCTGTACTGGTGTCTGGTGGGGACCCAACACACAGCTCTTAACTTAAACTCACACAACTCTCCCTTCCTTTTTCATATTATTCCTCTCTCTTCTCTCTATGCCATCCAGTAACATTATGTTATGTTAGTATCCATTCAGTCGCGTTAAGCACTACGGTCTTTACAGCATACGCTCTTTTTATGTAGCATTAGATCCGCGAAGCATCTTTCCAATATTTCATCAAAACTAAATCAGTATTTGTGTAAAGTAACATCAAAATGAGCTTATATCTATAAAAATATCATTAGTTCACGAAATACAGTGTAATTTTTTAATTATTGACATTTCTTAAAATATAAGCTCTTTCTGGTGTTACATTCATCAATAGCTTTCATTTAAGTATACACACGATTTTTTTCATATATTTGATATATATATGATATATCTCATATTTTTAAAATATATAAAATATATATAAAAATTCATGTGGGTACTCAAATGAAAGGTCTAAATGAGTGTAACATCAAAATGAGCTTAAATCTTAAAAAATGTCAACCGTTCACGAGATACAAGGTCATTTCTTAATTATTGACATTTTTCAAGATATAAACTTATTTCGAAGACAAAATTTTTCTCATTCTCTTAATAATAATAGTAATAAAAATAAATTGCATACTAACGTTGTACAAATAATACTGGCTTCTCTTTTAGTACAATTATCAACGTGTTTGTCAAAATTTTTTTCTGGTACATTAACTTGGCAAACAGGACATGATTTAAACTCATCTCTATTTTTAACTTCTAAAGAATTCGCATTATTTTCAAGAAGTTTATTAGAATTTATAGATGTTTCACAATTATTGGATAGTTCATCATTTTTCTCATTAGCTTCTTCATTTACTGGATCAGTAGCTTCTATTGTTACGCAATTACTTGTACCTTGATTGCTATTTTGTGAAGAATATATTTCGCTCTGATTTATTCCGCTGTCAATTGAATTATTATTTAGTTTCACAAGACAATGTAACTTAGTTCTTACTTTTGTAAAATTTATCAGAATTTCTTCTAAAATTCTGTTAGGATTCAGTTGATTTTCAAATAGTTCTTGAAAACATAAAGGACACCGGGTTTTGTAGTGCAGATACTTTCTTATACACAGCGAACAATCTGAAAGAACACAATTTTTTTTTTTAATATTAATTCAATTAAAAATTAATTAAACAATAAAAAAAGCTACTTCTAGTTTTTTAAATATATTTAACAAGTCAAATTTTTCTTCTTACTTTTTTGCATTATTTTTTTTTTTTTTTAATAAAAAAAATTCTTAAAATTATTAGATATGTCTGTTAATTTTATTTTCATATTATTTGTTTATTAAATTATAACTTACAATTATGAGAACAGGGTGTAATTACTGGAGTATCCATGTAGTCATAGCAGATTTCACATTTTAACAATTTTTCAATAGTCTGAAATCAATTTTACAAGAATTATATAAAAAAAAAATAATAAAAATTAATTTAGCAGATACTTGATAATTTTGATAATTTTTTTAACAAAAAAATTCATAAAAAAACAATTATTATTTAAAATATTTTTGTAAAACATAAAACTGTGATACAAATAAAACTCATAAAAAAACATTTTCAAATTTTTTTTTTATTTTGCTTGTTATTACGGCGCATTTATGAAAAATAATATCGTGAAAATATGGAAAAGATTTTAGCTCTCATGTTTTTGGATAAAATTTGTATTTTATCTTTTTTTGATACATATTTTTTTTTTCAAAATTACATAAAAAACAAACATTAAAAAAAAAAGTTAAACATCAAAATTTTATAAAAAATTTATAAATTTTTTTGAAAATTTGTAAAATTTTTTAAAAATTGTGATAATCAATGAAAATTAAGTTAGCCGACATTTCAACATTTTTAGAAACTTTACAATGAAAAAATTTTAATTAAACAATTAAAAAAAAAATTTCAGTTGTAAAAAACTTGAAAAACTATAATTGCAATTTTTTATAAATATATTTTTAGTTGTAATTCAATGAATAAAAAAAAATCAAAAATTTTTAGACAGAAAAATTAAAAAAAATTGAAAATGCATTTTTATTTTTGAACAAATTTTTATGAGACATTTAATTTTTTTTCAAAAATTAAATTAGAACAAAAAAATATATTTTTAAAAATTGCACTTACAGTTTTTCAAGTTTATTACAAATAAAATTTTTTTTAACAAATCAATTACAATAATAAAATGCTTCTAAAATTTTTCACTTGTAATTTTTATTAATTTTCACATGTGGAATTTTTTAATTTATTTTTTTTTTATAATAATTGCATTATTATAAAATTTTAAAATAATTTTTAACGTCTGCTAACTTCAGTGTCATAATTTTTTTATGATAATTATTTCATGAACATGAAGTTAGCCGAAATTTCAAAATTTTTAGAAATTTTTTTTTTAAAAAATTCCAATTAAACGATTAAAAAAAAATGTCACATGTAAAAAATTTTGAAAAACTATAAGTGCAATTTTTTAGAAATATTTTTTTAGTTGTAATTTGATTAATAAAAAAAATCAGAAGTTTTTAGACGTCTGCTAACTTCAGTGTCATATTATTTCAATGAAAAAAAAATTCTTAAAATTTTCAAATATCAGCTAACTTCAATTTCATTAAATTTTTTTATAAATTAAATTAAAAAAATTATCAAATAACAAGTAACTTTTATGTCATAAATAAATGTGTAAAAAAAAATTATTTAAATTCCATACCTTCAATTCAGAAAACTCTGCTGGCCATGTGATGTCTGTATATTGTTCCATTTAAAAAATTTAATTACTTTATCTAATAAAAATTTTATTTAACTAAAATGCGTGCAATAAAAAAATTTTCAAAAATTAAAACTGATTGTAGAATTTTCTCAAAAAAAGCTTGTAAATTTTTTGTTTACATTTTATATCAAATGTAAAAAAAGTAAACAGAGTTTGTCATTATTATTACCGACAGAGGTCACGTGCTTCTACTAAAATTAGTTTTGCAAACTAAAGCAAGGTGGCGTTACTTACATCATTTTTCAGCTGTGTTGTAACGGTCGTCGGGCAAGAAGCGTCGGATATCGTGAATACACTTGCTGGTGGCTGCTTATGCTAATATTAAACTCGGAATTATGAAAAAGAAATAAAATCTATTTAATGTTGTATGTAATTATGATTCGTTAAAAATAGTATTATTCGGGAATGCGTTTATTGATGGATTGAAGAAGGGACACTGTCAACTAACATGTATCCTTTTTGCAAGCATTGTTAACGTACTAGAAAGAACAATCGCCTTGAAGATGAATGATGAATCCACCTGAGCCGCGTAGTTCTGTAGTTATTGGTAAGTCATTTTTCAATTTTATTAGTTATAGAAAAAAAAATGCAGGGGAAAATAACAGAAGCTCGTGAGCAAAGAAAGGGGTGATACTAAACTAAGCAATCATTTAGCCTCCTTTTTACTACAATAAAATGGAGAGTAGTAATAGGCACCAAAGATTTATCTAAGGTAATCGATAGGCGCAGGCTAGAAACCTGAGAAAAGAAAGCAACAAAAACCAAGGAGCAAGAAGTCCTCGTAGCAGTCACACAACTACCAGGATGAATATTAATAATTAGTCCTTAAGTACACTGAAAAAAAAAAATTCTTGACTGAAGTGTAAATTTTCTTGGCTCAAGAAAATATTAAGGAAAATTGAAAATTTCTTGAATGAAGTCAAAGTTTCTTGAAACAAGATAAATTTCTTGAGCCTAGAAAATTTCTTCTTGCTCCAAAATAATTTTTGTTTTCCTTAAAATTTTCTTGGCGCAAGAAATTTATTTTTTGTGTGTAACAGAGATTATATAAAAACCGTTCTTTATGTATACATATATTGTTATACATTATTATTTTATTTTATTTTTATTTAACTTATTTTTTGATTTCTAATTAAAATTAATACTTGTAAAACGGAAAGGGATGTAAAAGACCATTCAGGCCATACATTATATGAATAAACTACTACTACTACTACTAGTTATAGAAAAAATAATAATAAATTATGGATATTGTCAATTGGATGATTGATAATGAGAATTCATGAATCAATGAAAATTAAATCATGTGACAAAAATTTTTAGAATTTTTTTAATGAAAAAAATTAATATGAAAAAAATAATTGACATGCAGAAAATCTTAAAAATTCAAAGTGTAATTTTTAATGAATACTTTTTTTTTTTATAATTTCTATTAATTCAAAAAATCAAAAATTGTTAAACATCTACTATAATGTTAATATCATGATGGATCACCATCCAGACGCAGTTTGTAACCATTAATAAATTTTATCTCAACATAATTTTGATTATTATTTGTCAAATTTATAAGAAAAAAAAAATTAGGAAAACTGTTGACCCTAAAGGCCATCCCTGCAACTTCCCGCTTATTCTCAAGCTTTCAAAATTTTACTTCTTACGATTTTGAGTTTAAAAATATAATTTTCGAGTCATTTTGAGCTCTCCAAACTCAAAAGTTTAATAGAAGCTTGATAAAACACTATATTTTGAATTTTCGAACCGCAATAAATGCAATTTTTTAAGCTTCATGAAGAATTTTCAAGTTCAAATTAATTGAACGACAAATTTCGAAGTAATTCCGAAAAAACACCTTTTTGGGTTTTCTTTCGACAACGATAACTCACGAACGAATTAACCGATTTTGATCAGGCTGGCAACGATCGACGTGGTTTTTTTAAGTTAAGAGCTGATTAGTTTTTGGAATTGATCGGTCAAACCGTTCAAACGTTATAAGAGGGTCACATACATACAGAAACACACACACATACATACAGATATACGGACACCATCACGAAAGCATTCAGGAAAACTTCTTAGGACCTCAAAACGTCGAGATCTGATGAAAACTCGATTTTCGAAAAACAGGGTAAAACCAATAACTTCCCGATTTTTGAAAATTTTCAATTTTCTTAACGGGAGGTTGAAAAATCTTAATAAAATAATTATTTTATCATGAATTTTTTAGGTCTTAACTATGAATAAATATGAATTTTTCTAGAGTTTTGTTTAGGACAATAATATCTATTAATTTTTCAATTGTTAATCGGATTTTACTGGGATTACTTGGCTTTGATCATGATTATATTGAGCTTCTTCTTTTTATTAAAAAAGAAAATTCTTTCGGGCATACATTTTCTTTTAATTATTGAATGGTTCTCAATAAATTATTCACACTTATAAATTAAAATTTTTTGTTCTAGAAAATGAGAAGCGAAATAAAAAAAATACCGTCCTTAATTCAACAATAAATTCATCGTTAAACTGACAATAAGAAGAATTCAACGATTTGATCTTAATAGAATCCATTTCGATATACGCAGATCTATTTGAATTAAAAAAAAAAATTTAGAGCGATTCTTAGATTTACTTGGATCAAATTAAATTTACGTAGATCTACTTTAATTTAACTTGATCTAACTAGATCTCTGAAAAGGATTGAGATTTATTTAAATTCAAAAAAGTTTTTTCGTATGTCATTATCTATGGGCATTCTAGGTTGGACCTAATAATAGCCTCAAAGATAATGACAGTAGCTATGATCGTATTTTTAAATGTTCTGAAAATCTTAATATATTGTTATAAGGTAAGACGTGTTACTGATAAGCCAAATAAAAAAATACTTTTAATGTCTAAGTTGTTGTAAGGCAGTTTTTTACTTATGTAATGTACACGGAAAGAACAAGATGGCACTGGATATAATCCCAGATTATACTGAGTGAAAAAAATTTTCAGATAGTAGCTAGTATAATCCAGATTATAATGAGTATAATTCAGATATCACCCAGTATAATCTGGATTATACTAGCTACTATCTGAAAATTTTTTTCACTCAGTATAATCTGGGATTATATCCAGTGCCATCTTGTTCTTTCCGTGTACATTACATAAGTAAAAAACTGCCTTACAACAACTTAGACATTAAAAGTATTTTTTTATTTGGCTTATCAGTAACACGTCTTACCTTATAACAATATATTAAGATTTTCAGAACATTTAAAAATACGATCATAGCTACTGTCATTATCTTTGAGGCTATTATTAGGTCCAACCTAGAATGCCCATAGATAATGACATACGAAAAAACTTTTTTGAATTTAAATAAATCTCAATCCTTTTCAGAGATCTAGTTAGATCAAGTTAAATTAAAGTAGATCTACGTAAATTTAATTTGATCCAAGTAAATCTAAGAATCGCTCTAAATTTTTTTTTTTAATTCAAATAGATCTGCGTATATCGAAATGGATTCTATTAAGATCAAATCGTTGAATTCTTCTTATTGTCAGTTTAACGATGAATTTATTGTTGAATTAAGGACGGTATTTTTTTTATTTCGCTTCTCATTTTCTAGAACAAAAAATTTTAATTTATAAGTGTGAATAATCTATTGAGAACCGTTCAATAATTAAAAGAAAATGTATGCCCGAAAGAATTTTCTTTTTTAATAAAAAGAAGAAGCTCAATATAATCATGATCAAAGCCAAGTAATCCCAGTAAAATCCGATTAACAATTGAAAAATTAATAGATATTATTGTCCTAAACAAAACTCTAGAAAAATTCATATTTATTCATAGTTGACCTAAAAAATTCATGATAAAATAATTATTTTATTAACATTTTTCAACTTCCCGTTAAGAAAATTGAAAATTTTCAAAAATCGGGAAGTTATTGGTTTTACCCTGTTTTTCGAAAATCGAGTTTTCATCAGATCTCGACGTTTTGAGGTCCTAAGAAGTTTTCCTGAATGCTTTCGTGATGGTGTTTTTTTTTTTTTTCATTATTTACTTTTTATCGTTTAGCAAAAAAATATTAACCAAACGGTATACAATACTAAAAACGTGATGATGACAAACAATAATAATAATTAAATTACGTAATGCACAATAAAATGTATTTGTTTAAAAGTTAAGCTTGAAATTTTATAGGCTCATAAAACTTTAGCTAATCTCTAAATATAAAGACTAAAATAATTTATTATTCTCTCGACCAATTGACCTTGTCAAAATATAATCAATTCTATTAATTATATTATCAAAGATGAAAATAATCGGTTAAATTGATAAATTTGCTTGCACAATTTTTTAGACGAACATTTAGATTTTTTTGGATGAATTACTACAAAAATTTCTTGCCCTTAAAATGCAAAGATTAAATGAATTGACTAATTAAAATTGGACTTGTGACGTTCTAAAGGGTCTGTCAAAATGAAAACCTCGGGTTTTGAAGTCGATCGGTCGAGTAGTTACTTTATTCATCAAAGAAAAAGAAATATTTTTTAAAAGATAACAATTTGATGAGTTTGAATCTAGCAGCTGTGTGCTGTCAGTCACTTAGAGTTATTGATTTCGTCGATTTGAAGCCAGGTATGCTTGGTAATTATTCATTCTACAATTCAGTACGATGATTTGCTGAAACCCAAACGAGAAAATGAAAAGAAACTGAGGTCTAACCAGTTTGACACCCAAAATAATTAAAAAGCAAGGAAATTTAAAACCCGATTGTCGATTTAATGGTGTAGGATATACAATCGAATTTTTTCTCATAGTACGTTATTCTGGAAGAAAATATTTTAAAATTCAAGATATCTTTAAAAACAAATTCTTTTTTTACGACTTGATTATCTCATTCTTACTTTTTATTACCTGCATAAAGAAGGAAACATAAAAATTTTCTAAATTTCTCCATAGCTGTATAGTAAATTTGTTAAATAGGTCATCGATGTTCCGGTACAAAAGGAGTTTTATTTTTAGTATTTTTTAAATATAAATAAAAAAAACTGGCTATAGCTCTAAAATATGATACATTGATACTCTCAAGCACTTTGTTGAGAGCCGGCAAGTCTCAAGACAAGTATCATTTTACCTTAAGTCGATTTGCTAGCATTGTATACACAATATAGTATCATATAATATAGTATGGAATTGTATAGTGTAATATAGTACAGTACATAGAGCGTATAGTAGACTATATACTTTATACTTATACTTTATTTGCGGCAGCATTCAGCTATCATCAAACTTGATGTTCGCTACTCAGCGATGTGCTTGAGGAAATGTCGTAGTATACATATATACTTAGGTAGACACCATCAGAGAAATGGGGAGATGACACTGTCTGACGGTATACGATGTTCCCTTAAGTGCTCCGGGTACGTCTTATCAATTCTTATTGACGGTAGATATTATCTCTTGGGATCGAATGAGCCAATCATATATTCTATGAAAATATATTATTACACCATATCTATATATATTCATGTAGTCAAGTTACTAAAATCTTTATTTCAATTTCTTAATTTATTTAAAGCTTTAGAGATTTTGTTTGAGTATGTTTGCGTATATATTTATACAATATTGATTCAAAAAATACAGAAGCTATTTCAAATATAAAGATAAATACCACAATGTCTTGAGAAAAAGGTATTACCAAGAAAAATTACATAGCAGAAAAATAAAATCAAAAATAGGAAGATCAGACAAAGTGTTTGCACATCTAAATATTGACTCTTTTCATTTCATATTTGTTCTTTGACGTAAGACGTACATCATCCTCCATTGTGCACAAATTGGCTTGTTGATCTCCAGAGACCCAGATATTTTTTTTTTCTTCATTCGTTTACTTAGGACTCTAACAAATCTGATAATTCAATTTCGACACAATCCATTTGTCAGTTTTTAAACAAATTTTTTACTATACATAAATATTTGTTACCAAAATAATTTTTAAATTCAATTTATTACAAAAACGTTTAATAAAATTAATTTGTAATAAATATAATGTAAGCGTTGATAGCTGACGATAAAGCTTATGATAGACCCTTGTTTAGTTATTTTTATCATTAATAACTTCCATTTAATTAGCTACTTAATCGAGTATATAAAGCACTGTACTATTTTTCATCAGCCTTTGTTTGCTTTTTTCCCTTTTTTTTTTTTTTTTTTATCATACATCAGTGTTATTTTTAATAATACCAAGTGCAGGTTATTAAATATATAGAGTATTGTTCCCTTCAGACTTCACTACATAATGTAAAATCTATGGTAAAAATGGCTTTTTATTTTCATCGACATCCATCTTCGTGAGGTAGCTGATGCCGGACAAGGCTGGGTTTTTTGACAGAGACTGATGTTCGTGTGCGCTGATTACTCTACTGTGCATCTGACTCGACTGATATTCGCCCCGGAGCTTACGTTCCACCAAGTTAGACATCACGATGTTGCTATAGACACTACCTGATTTATCACTCGACGCTCAATCATCAAATGACTTGACATATATAGATATATATGTACACCTATACATGTATACATATATAAACATAACTTTCTCTCTCTCTCTCTGTCCCTCTTTTCAGGTATTATAGATATACCTTACTATCCTCATCCCATATAACCTATCCCTCAGCTAAACGATGACAGGACCATTAGTCACGGCGAATTGCTCTCAAATTTTGACGCATATCCATTAATTGTTATAGCAGAGTATATAGTCAATATTGTCAAGTGAAAAAATTTTTTTCATGATTTTATGAGATTTTATCTTGTGGAAATTAATTTTAAACTAAAAATTTTTAGTGGGAATTCAGTATCCTACGCCGACAACTTGAGTACAATGGTTTATCATGAAAATTTGATATTAATACAATATCGTAAAGATCATTTGAAGTTATTTGTTTTATCTAATGAGTAATTCATACAAAAAAATCTTTCATTAAAAAAAAAATTGTTATAGTGCACACAGAAAATTTCTTTTTTTTTTTTTTCATTCTCAGAATCTATAATGAAATACGTCTATTGAAGGAATTTCAAATGTAAAAAGGATAGTAAATAAAATACAACTGTCAATTTAGCAGTAAATATTTGACACAGTTTCGCATATCCAATTCATTTATCATAATAGCTAGTCACTTTATTATTAATGTCTATTGCTGGTGATATTGTTTCAAGATGCAAAAATTCATACTATGAATGTTTACAAAGTAAATCGATAGGTTGCGCTGTATTACTAATGGACGAGTTTAAATTTCTGCCGTAGGATAATTCACACAACTACTTATTTTGTGACATAATAGCCCCAGAGGCGAATTTTCTAAATATCACATTCGGATTTATTACTTTTTATATTATATTACACACAAAAAACTATGTTAGGCAGGAATTAAATCTTGTTTTTGGCCAAATGCGTCGTTGAAATAATGCCGATTGAATTCGTGATAGTTGTTTCTGAATTCAAATTTGTAACTTCTAGCTACTGGTATTTTTTTCTAAATTATAGGCTTCAGGTATTAATTTGAATGATCATTCTGTAATATTTATTCAGACAAAAAAATGATTGAAATAAAATTGATCATAATGATACATTTTTGTTACTAAATAATCCAGATGACTGCGTGTTGAAGAGCTCCAGACAATTGCGGTGCTTTTTATAGTCGCTTGTCTATCTTTTACAAACTTTGATTGACAGATGGTTGGTTAAACGGGCAGCCATCTTGTGGTTCGTCGTGTAAGGATAAACAACTTCCTTTGTCGGTTAGCTAACTGAAGCGGGGCCGCCTTTGAACGTGAATCGCGCAATGAATTAGCGACTTGATCGAGGCCCTAGTCCTGGATAGCCCACTATGTGACGTTAGTGGATCAGACCCAGAGATGAATGGCGAGTCCATGGTCAGTCTGCCTTTGCGGCTTAAACATGTCTTCTTGTTTTTTATGTTTTTAAATTTTTCTCTAGACGTGGGTGAGGCTAAATTACTACTCTACATAATGTAATCATGACACATATGTAGAAATTCTTATGCTAACTAAAAAAAAAATCTTACGTTTCTTTCAAGATTCCGTTATTTTTTGTTCTTAAACAGTAAAAAACGCGTCATCCAGCAAAATTTTAATCCATTATATTCTTATAGATGCTTACAAAAGTAACGAAATGATATGAGTTTCACTATTATTTTAATCCCGAGTTCATGAAAAATTTATACAAAATAATATTAATTTAGAGAAACTCATCAACATTATGATCAAAATTAATTAAAAAAGACCATTCGGCAGCCGAAATGGAAGTAGATTTCTCAAATAAAGAAAATTTATTTTTAATAAAATAATATCAATACTAATAATGTATCAATTAATTCATTGATTAAGAACAAAATTCAATGATAAATTTAAAACTATTCAGAACTAATTTTATTCAAAAAATTATCTTGTAAAGAAATAGTTTTTCAAATATTTGTCAAACGATTTTGAAGATCATGAGATTTGAATTATTAATATCCAAATTTTAAATAACTGCTTAGAAACAACAATTTCCAAGTTACTCAAAATTTTGAAATCGGATGAAATTTTAGTTGAAGAAAACAATATTTAGAAATAATTTGTGACATATTTACTGATTATTTACCCGAACATATTAGACAAAAGACTGATTAATATCGGAATTATTGAATCTACATCATGTTTATGCTATGATACAGCCAATAATTCGAAAACGGCTGCAACAGTAAAACTGATTCATTAAACA
>JZSA01003181.1:0-14387 GCA_000956155.1 Cotesia vestalis
TGAACTAAACAAGATATTCAAATTTGGTAAATTGCATCGTAAAGCTCTTTTATTAAGCTTCAATTTTCACTACTCAGAAGTGGTAATAGCCTCAATATTACTCCTTTTAGAGTTTGTTTAATGAATCAGTTTTACTGTTGCAGCCGTTTTCGAATTATTGGCTGTATCATAGCATAAACATGGTGTAGGTTTAATAATCCCGATATTGATCAGTCTTTTGTCTAATATGTTCGGGTAAGTAATCAGTAAATATGTCACAAATTATTTCTAAATATTGTTTTCTTCAACTAAAATTTCATCCGATTTCAAAATTCTAAGTAACTTGGAAATTATTGTTTCTAAGCAGTTATTTAAAATTTGGACATTGATAATTCAAATCTCATGATCTTCAAAATCATTTGACAAATATTTGAAAAACTATTTCTTTACAAGATAATTTTTTGAATAAAATTAGTTCTGAATAGTTTTAAATTTATTATTGAGTTTTGTTCTTAATCAATGAATTAATTGATACATTATTAGTATTGATATTATTTTATTAAAAATAAATTTTCTTTATTCGAGAAATCTACTTCTATTTCGGCTACCGAATGGTTTTTTTTTTTTTTTAGTATGTTTGTGTGAAGCTGTTTTTACAAATGAAAAATAATGAATTAGTTTTGAATGCTAGATCAGTTTTAATCTTTAATTACTTAAGCATAGTTTTCATATTTTTCTGTTATTTCGGAGTATGAACGTATATAATACATACATCAGTTAATGTGAGAGTGTGAGTATTTTAGCTGGGTTTAGTTAACGTGTAAAGTAACACCCAACTACAAGAAGCTATATAGTTATAGTAGAATGTCGGTGCCGTCGTGGCTGCCAGTGATTTATCCCAGTCGCCCTCGGGCCACCGCCTCCCTAATCTCTCGCTCGCCTCTCCCCGCTTTAACCCCGCGTTATCCTCTCTGTTTATCTTCTTGACTCTTAGCCCCTTGGAACTTGCTTTGCTTCTTCCTGGCTTCATCCACCCACCACTTATATCACGTACACATATATACATATACATAGATACATTCGCACATACACTCTTACTCTTACATACTTTTTCAACCGTTTACTATCCGTTAGCTTTTCTCTCTTCCTCCTGTTTCCCTTAACTCATTCCCTCTGACCCCATTGGCATCCTCTGTCTTACTTCTTACTCCGCAAGATCACTCTCATCTCGTAACTTTAACCTTTTATACTCACCACAAAGTGTACGATCTTTTTTTTCTGCCCCGTTACACATTTAACATTAGACGCAGAAGACCTCGGTTCTGGTCATTAATCACTTTACACCATCACACAACCATGATTTACCCGAACTTTAGTTGATATAGTACGACTAATTCACGCCAACTAAATAACAATCATCCTTTGTATTACTTTCGTCCAATATTAACTAACTTCCAAGAAAACAATTATGTACATCGTAAATTATTACTTTTTATTAATTCGTACTAGTTACTACTTTGTGTCCTTTGATAAACATGCAGTGTGTATAAAATCAATTTTTATACTCTATTATAATTGACGGAAAATAATAACTATCACTTGTATTATAATTTAAGGGAAAAATTACAATTGTTACATCGTAATCCAGGACCAGACTTTCAGTATCTTCCCTTTCATAATCTTACATTTAAAAATTTATAATGTTACATGGTAAAATTTCGTATATTGACTACTTTTATACGCTGATAGAAGATTTTAGTACGGAGTACTAAACTGATTGAGTAATAAAATTTTTAGTCATTTATTTGGGAGAAAAATAAAATTTTTTTTCAAATCGTAAATTGCATTAACTTCTTAACCAAATACACGGCTGGTGGAATCTCCATTTATTTACATGTAAAAATTACAATTTTCAAACCTAATTATTTCATTAACTATCCCGGAAACTCACTGTTTTTCAATTTTTTTTAATTAATTATTAGGCTACGTAGATTGAACTTACAAATTTTCAGGAAGTTTTAAAAATTTGATTACTGCACGTGAATCTCCTTAAAGAGGTAAAATAAATTCTTAAAAAAAATTATAAATATCTAATGTTGATCGAATTACTTTCAATTACTATAATATGTGTCACTAAAAAAATTTTCTTTACAAACCCATGGTAAGTAATAAAGTTATTGATGATCATAAATTCACTTAAATCATAAAAAATGACATGCATGAAAATAACACAATAAAAATACAAAGAATAATTTATTATTTCAATATTTCGATGATTAAATTGTCTTTTGTGAACAATGATTGATGATGCGTAAAAATAATGTATGGGCATATGTGTATGTCTATGTATTTATAAAAGCTATTATTGTTTAAATGTCATGCATATATATATGTATATATGTAAAATATAGAAACCGCGGCATGCGACGTCGATTGACATTAAAGTTTATCTTGTGACAGCCGTCAACTCGCACACTGGACAGCTTCGGATACCGAATGAACACGCTAGGGCACATAGTCAACCAACAATGCATACCGATCCGTCGTCTACCTCTTTGAACAATATAATATACGATGTATATAAATGTACTCTATACATCTATATACACATAACAACCGTATATTGTATGGCTACGATGGCACTTTGTAAAAGGGACGAATGTTCACTATAGCTGTCTATATCATTCTTAATTATCATTTAGATCAAATATATGAATATATTATATTGTCATGTAGTTGGATATTTTCAAGAAGTACGGCTGTTAAATTTGATTGTTTCAGATATATTTATTAGTACTTTTTGTATCAGATATTGTATCAATGCTAATTGAATTTTATAACAAAGCTTATTGTAAATATGTTTGTAACAATATTTAACTGTGTAATATTTTTCTTTAATAAAATGATAATTAATTTGTAACTGTACGTGTCTTTTCATTTTTAAGATAGTTGTCGTGATCAAGGCATACTGTCAGAAAATTCTAAATTTTTGTATACTTATTAAGGACGTGATGATAGAATTACCCTAAAAATTTTAAGTCGATGGACCACCTATAACCCGAGATGAATTCTCTTTATTTCTTTAAAAATATCTATAATTAAGAAATTACATTGTATCTCTTCAGCTAATGATATTTTTAAAGATAATATGAGAAATACCATATATATGAAATATATAAAAAATGCATGTTGGTACTCAAATGAAAGGTCTCGATGAGGGTGACATCAGGATGAGCTTATATCTTTAAAAATATTAATAATTGAACAATTACAATGTATCTTGTCACCTAATAATGATATTAAAGATTTAAGGTACTGTCGTTGCGCCCCGTATAATCTCTAATTTTTTGACAATATTGTACCATGACAACTACCTTAAGTTCTAATCTAGCTCGTTTGATAAGTTTTTTGATGGTTGCCAAACTTATTTAAATAGGTTGATCTGATCAATGAATACCGAGCCAAAAAATTAGTATTCCTTATAAAAATCGAATCAAACAATGAATCTGAAGGACAAAATAGTTTTCAAAGTTAAGATACTGTTAAATTATCAGATTTTTTTTTTTTTTTCAAAATAATTCAAATTTATAAAAAGTTTTGGGAATGTACTGTGAATAGCAAGTTATTTGTTAAGATTTGAAAGATGTTAATCCAAACTTCTAGGACAGGAAGTTGGTAACGAAAAATTTCGGTTAATTGAAAGCTAAAAGATAGCTTAAGCAACATAAGTTATTTATACAAAGGTTATTATCATCAATATTATTTTTTTGTGATGTCAAAGTGTGAAGATCGCAAGAAAGAGAATAAAAAGTAAAGGAGGTAATAGGGAAGAAACAAACAATTGCTGTTCTCCCTCGAGATCCTTAGATAGATATAAGCGGCTGAAACTTGGGATAAGAACTAATGGTTGGTTGTCAGAGGGCGGAGGTCGACCATCTATCACTCGCAACTGTTGACCACCTTTGTCATCCCGTATGTCATTGTCCATTTTTCTTATTAGATTTGTTTTTCTGTAGTAAAAATCTCTATTTTTGATTAAACATTTGTTTCTATTCAGACAGCGTCAAATTGGAGCTTTTCTTGTAAACAACCATGTAAATAAATATAGATTATTTAATTTACAAAATTATATTACGACATTTATCCAATTACTTTTAGGAGCGCTACTTATTCTTTTTTAAATGTTTTCGACGAATTTTCATTGTGCTCTGGACAGTTTAAATCGAATTTTCTTCAAGGAAAAGGTTTGTCTGCAAAAACTCATCAACTTTTCAAGTTAGGGACTTTTTTTTATGATTTTTGGGAGTTAAAATTGTTAGAACCATGAAAAATTACCTATAAGCCTGTTGCACTGAAAGAAAAAAATTTTTTTTCTAAAAGACGGTCCCTACAATTGCAGCTTTATATTTCTCTCCTAGGAAAGAAGAATTTGGAAAAAAACGGTCTGCTACGTAGTAGATTTTTTAATTATCTATTTCGTAGCAGTGTATTTTTTTCCAAATTCTCATTTGTTTAAAAGAAAAATATAAAACTGCAATAGCTTTATAATCATGAGCGCAACAAGGATAGTACCGTTTCTTGAATCGAGTGCGACGTGAGCAAAAGAGGGAATCGGCTGTTAAAATGAAGATTTTTGATTAAAAAAAAAATTTCAATGAAAATTCGCAAGTTGTCTATCTAAAATTTTCAGCAAATTAATTTTTTATCACAAAATTGATAATTTTTTTTCGAACCTAATTTTTTCTCTCATTTTGTAGAAACACTAATTTTGGAATTTACATAAAACTTTGCTATAATAATTTTATTTTGTTGAATTACATCGAAAAATAGTATCAGCTCAAAAGTCTCATTAATTTAATGTTACTTTATTAATAAAACTCTTATGTGAGCTGTAAAAGCGTACGATCATGAACTTTTTTGTTCCAATGCACTCCAAAGAATTTTTCAAGCTTTTTATTATCCTTACAATTCATTTTGTTTCAATTCAAGATTATGATTAAATTTTAAAACCAGAAAAAAGTAAATTTTTTCCATTATAAACATGAACTTTACATACCACACTAAAGTTTTCTCGACAACTTGCAGCATCGATTCGTAAAAGAGTTATGGAACGTCTTAAAGACAAAGAGGACGATTACAGTGTAGTTTGTACAGCGTATATAAAGATAAAACCATAAAATACGCAATAGAAAAATGTCGAGAATGAAAAAGTGAGTGAGATCCGGCGAACGAATGTAGCGTATGTGATTTAGGGGAGAGGTTTACTCCCACCCACAACGCTCTGAGAATATGAGTTATTGCGCCATATAATTCCATAATTCAGATTCATACCCAGAGTTTACGGTGTCTGGGTAACAAGCAGACTGCGCCCGTTGTTTTATGGCCTTTGCTCTGCTCTGCTCTCTTCATCTCGTCTATGCTCTTTTCTCCATATCACCATTCCCTTCTCTTCGGTCTTAACTCTTCTGTATTTTTATTATAGTTTATTTTTTCCGTCATCTCTTTCATGTTATATGCCGCTCTTTTCCTTTATCGCTCCTGGGATAATTATTCTTTACATCGGTCTCAAGTTAAATTCATAATTCATGTGTCATTACTCATTATTTACGGCAATAAATCACTAGATAAAAGTTTAATAAGCTTATTTTACAAAAAAGTTTGGAAAATCCAAAAGTGCACGCCTCATAATTTCATTTTTTATAATAAAATTGATTGAAATAAAATACAAATACTTTTAAATCTTTCGCGCCATTTTCCACCCAGAAAAGAAAGGTATTGCGCATGTGTTCTAAACGAGCCTTATTTAGATAGATATAGATGTACAAACGATAAGTGGATTTTAGTTTATTGCTAATTATAATTAAACTACATTAAATTAGACCGTGATTTTTGAAAGGAGTTAGTTTTGGATAATACTGAAGCGTATAAAAAAAATGGACTTTATCATTTAAGTTTTTCGGCAGTTATCGTGATCACGCCAGTTTCCATTTATACATCAGACACACGGACGTCCACGGAATAATTTTTTTTATTTATTTAATAAAGCAAAATGTCTTTTAGAAATGTCATAAGTGTTTAAACTAGTGTTTTTCCATGACATTTAAGTGTAAATATTACTCTACAAGTGTGATATAAAATAAATAGAGACAATTTTAGTTCAAATAAAAGACCATTCTGCAGCCGAAATGAAAGTAGATTTCAGAATGAATAGAAAAAAAATTATAGGATTGTATACAAAAAAAAAAAAAACTATAAAATCTTTTAAAAATAAAACCACTGCAACAGCAAATTTCATAATTGGCATAGCGGAATATGACTTAATTTCAAGACTACACACATAATGTGGCACTTAAATTGAAGCTTATTTAACGAGCTTTCAGTTACAATTTACAGAGATTCAATACGTTATTCCATTCAAAAGTTATTCGAGTTAGAAAGTGGAGAAATGTGAACTTTTGAAATTTTGAAAATTTTGAAATTCTGGCATTTCTAAATTACTTGACCGATTAAGCTCATCTTCGAACTTGACTTCGGTACTTATCTGTAGAATAAGTATGTTGAGTTTGGTGAAGATCCTAAATTGGCGACGTTAAGTCGTGACAAGCGGTGTTATATCGTACATATATAAACTTTTGAACCATATGTATTTTCTGACTCAGCTTGTCGAGTTAAGTTGGAATATAGCAAAATTTCTGTCATGAGGACCAATGCAATAGATTTCTATGAAATCTACTAAAAATCACTTAATTAATGTGAGGAGAGAGTAGAGCACTACCTCATCCACTTCGCTCATAAGGCGTGCAAAGATGTGTATTGAAATAAATTATTAGAGATGGTTTATTATTTAGTGATTTTTAATAAATCTATGTATTTACAATACATTTGTTTAAATTATAATTAAATAGATTACATTCACATATGATATAGTGAGTTAAATTATTTTATTTTCGTGTTAAACGATCTCATACTAAGTGAAACTTTGGTTACGAAAAAATAGATCGTAGTTTGTAATACATTAATAAAATTGAATTTCTTTGTTTATACATGTACCTAGAAATTGCATGAATATTTAATTTACAGTAATTACATTTTTATACGCTACATATATTAACATGACTGTAAAGTTATTAAAGTGTGTTGTAAAATTTAGAATAATTTTTTATTGAATTATTCTTTATTAATAACAATTTAAAGAGATCAAGATGTAGGATTAATTAAGTACAAAATCATTTATTTTTTTTTTTTAATTATGTAATTTTGGACAGTTAGAAAATATATAGGGTTTAAAAAGTTATTGAGCTATATAAAAAAATAGTAGAATTTATACTGGAGTTTTTTTTCCACAATTTTATAGAATATCGTGTTACAGATGTCATTAGCGTATTAAAATTATTTCTTTTCACCAAAAGAAGTATTGATTATTACTTTTAATAATTCAAATAATAAATTAAAAATTTATTAATATATTAATAAGTTTCTCTTACATATTTTTAGCATCTCCGAAAAATTACAATGATGACGATTGAAGAATATCGTAACGAAAAATCAATTTATCAGAAATAAATATTTTTTTTTCTTTCACTGATACGATCGTATGACATCTGTTATGTGATATATTAATTAGACGTTATTATTGTCAAATCAAAATATATTTTTTTTATTAAGTTGGTCGGAAAATTTTATTAATTATTTTTAACGTCCTGCTAAGAAAATTAAGTTTCCAAAAAAATAGATTATTGATTTTATCAGAGTTTTTTTTTATTAAAAAAACTAATTTTTTAAAGTTTCTAATCGACCTTTAGAAAAAATAAATTTAATTACTAAATTATAAAAAATAATTTCAATAATAATGATGATTTATATATTTAACCATTTTTTTTTTTACACAAAAACATGCCTTTCAAAATAGACATAGATCACCATATTCTGTGGAATTTAAACTTTGCATCAACAAATTTCCATGCATCTCACCGTAAGTCTGATATAACTTTCAAATCACCTCAGAAAAAACGTTAAAAACTTAAAAATAACTAAACAAAAATCAATAGTTACAATTGAAAAATGTAAACTCCACTAAAATCACAGTTATTTAAATGTGGCTAGAATTAAAGAAGCCTCAATGGTGTAGACCAGAAGTAGCGCCAAGTCGCGGTGTTGGCCCAAAGAATGCATAAGGCGACAAATACGGCGGCAAAGAAGCAGCAGCGGCCGCTGCAGCAGCAGCAACAGGATGCGGAGCAGGTGGCATCGTGTGTAATCCAAAGGAAGATAAGGATGAAGGTAACAGTCCAGGGGATTTCCCATACGGATGATAACGTGCTGTTGCAAGCGGACTCAAGGGTGGTGTTGGATAGCTACGGGAGTACAGTGGATGTCCTGGCGGTAATCCCGTAGGTGTAAGAAAAGACAATCCCGAATCACTTGTAACACTGGTGTGACTTCTCAGATGTTGAAGCAATTCTTCAGAAGATGAAAACCGCTTGCCGCAGTAACTTGTATCGCCAGCGATCCAATTACAGACATACGGCAATTGTGATGCAGCTGCAAGTGCTGCTAATTGTGCATGTGCGTAAGCAGCCATTGCCGAATTGTGTGCGTTCATTACAGATCCGTATGGATTCGTTGGTGGTGTTTTAATATGATCACACTGGATACATCCAGCCGGACAAGATCCGTGCACAATACTGTTGACGTTAGCAATGCTAGCACTAGTTGTTGCGGTTGATGTTGATAATTTGCTGTAACTAGTAGTTGGTGCTGCTGTTGATGTTATGGGATTTAGTAAATGTGAGCTATATTGACAACCAGTACAATAGGGATCACGACAAACTGGTGAAACGAGTGGTGAATCTGTGGGACCACCAGCGCTTGTACCTTTCATCCGCGAATAATTTAAATACGGATTAAGAGTATTGACGTTTTTTAACGTAGGTACATGATGTAGGGACATGAGGGAGCTTGTCATTACGTCTATTGGCAGGGGGTAGCTGAGGTACGATGATGTAGATACCGCTGTCGGAGTAGATTTAAACACACCGAGTGGTAAGTCCTTGATAGATGGATCCAATAATAGATTTGATGAGTACGGAGATTTTGAATCCAGCTGAAGTGATTGATGCATTTGTGATGATACTTCGCTGCTTGTTCGTGACAAAGGAGATTCTCGTGTTACCTCGCTGGTACCATTTGGTGTTGATGTTTTCCGACTTTGTGGTGTTATAGCACGTGATGAAGCACTTTGATTGCTCGAGCACCTCTTAGTGCTGGGTGTTCGAGATCTTCCTTGAGTAATCGAATTACTGGACGGCGCACGTTGCTCTTCTGGACTGGACGTTTTTTCATGAGATTCCGACGATTGTTTTGAATTTGGTTTCGATTCGCTGTTACATGTTACGTTGATTACATTGTTTGGAGATGATTTGTCACGTCCTTCTAGACGCTCCGTTGACTTTGATGATGATTTACCGGACGACTTATCTAGTGAGGAATGGAGGGACTTTGATGATGCCGGTGGATCTGCGCCAATTTGACTGCATGTTTGGGCTAGCAATGCCAACGGGCTTTTTTTTGCATCCAACTGCAATGAGAAAATTTTTTTAACTAAAATCTATTGATGTTTTTCAGTAACTTTTTTTTTTAGTGAAAATTAGATTAAGCTACTTGATTAAAAATTACGATAATGTCTTCTTTTTTTCTCTTCAAAGAAGAAAAAAGGATAAAGTCAGATTCTTTATTATACTTAAGAAAAAAAAAATTGTTTTTTAATTTCCCTTCAAAAACATATTGATAAATTTATTTACTTAATGTTTAGAGCCGAGTTTTTTTTACTTTCTTTCTTTTCCTAAATTTCAAATAATTTCAATACTTAGAAAAGATTATTTCATAGCTTGTTTATTTTACAAAGAAATCAAACTAAATTACAATCAATTATTTAGATCAAAATTAGAATTTCCGCCGATTGCATTAAAGAGAGACAATGTCAGGCATGATTATCTGCGTTTATCAAGAAGTAATTCTGGTATTTATGAAAACTCTTTCCTGATTAATGGCATATAAATTTGGAATTAATCACCCGCTGACATTATAGAAATTAATTCTATGGTTTAATATGCTAGAACTAATATACTATTAATTAACATTGATCTGTATCTAATGTGTACTTGTAGATATTAACTTAATGTATTGTTAAAATCTTTCTAAAGGAGTTTAAAACTTCAGGATCAAATAAAATTGTTATCTATCTATTTAAAAAGTAAAAAAAAAACCGAGTAAAATAATCTTCTGTACACGAAAAAATAATTTACAGAAGTCGGAATTTAAAAGTATTTCTAAATTAATAATCAAGTAAGGTTATAGGTCATTCTAATTTTGAATTAATAATACATTAATAAGTTGAATGAATAAAATTTAAATGAACTAACCGTAGTCGGTAATGGTGTAAGATATTCCGGACGAAGATACTGATTTGCACTTGAAGTTAACATTTTATCGCGGCAATTCAGCGAATTGATTAATTAATAATTCATCTATTCATTAGCCAGGTCACTGCTTTCCACTTTGTATTTATAAACTGAATAAAACACTAAAAAATCCACTTAACACATTAATAATAAATAAATAAATAAATAAAACAGCGTTTTAAGTAACATTTACAACAATTATTTCACTAGTGGGTTGTATCACATAAATCCAGTGAAAATATTCTGTTTTTGAACATGTTTTATCAAATAAAATTAAAAAACCTTCCACCACACTATGGTAAACATTAAATAATAGATAAACTACAGTTTAGTAATAATTGATAACACTGACGTTATCTATTTGAATTCTGAAACACGACTGATCTGTAGTTGGCAGTAGAACCCCGCCGATCTTACCCCACTACGCTAATCCAAGCGGACTCTGGTACAACATTGCCCCCACCACAAACGAGTCTCCAAGGAGACAATCCCCTTCCTTCGTGTTTCTGCCCTCACTATCATCACATCCTTGATTACCCTACTCCTCTGTAGATTCGTACAGAGCTAAAATCTCCCTCTACATCCCCCCACAACTGGAATTCCCTTTCTCTCTATATCAAATACTATAATCATTCTCTTGTGGGGAATTCTTTCCCCTACAAGTACAATAACTACCACGACACGGTGTCGGTCGTGTCCCGGCGGTCGTTGTCGGTTCGCGCCCTGCCGACACTTTTACTGAGCACAACCGACCTGGCCAACGACGTGTCAACTTGTACGGAAACCCACCACTACCACGTCATCTTAAACTTTACCTCCATACTAAGTGTATATATTCTTCTCTTTCTTTTTCACCACCCTGTTTTACTCTTATCCCTTTCTTCGTCTATCTATTTACCCTTTCGTCGCACGTTTAACGCGATTTTCCACTCGGTCATTACCAGGATAATTTGCTACTCGTCTGACTGTTATTAAATTGACTAAATCTACTTATTAAATACGCGATTCACTCAAATGTATATAATTTAAGGTATAAAACATGACGCACGATAATCTTTAGAATTTTTTTGCTGAAAATATTTACTGTTTTTGAGAGATTTTGAGAACTGATATTCTTTGAGTTAAAAAAAATAGTAAACTACTATTTGTCCTTTTAATTCAAGACAATTATTCTGTTTTTTAACAATTTGACGCAATTCGTCATTCACATTCAAGTTTATAACTTTGATATAATTTTTTTAAATTGAAAGGAAATTCCGATTTCAAAATTAATCGATCTAAATGTTCAACAGTTGAGATTGAAAAAATTTTCGGTAATTATTTACAAGTGGGGTCAATCCCATTTTGCCCCACACGGAAAAAAGAAAACTTGAAAAATTACATTATCAATGAGGAGCTGATTTTCAAAAGGGTATCTTTTCATATTTTAAAAGAACAGTTCTTTTAACTTTTAAATATTAATTACTTCGAAAATTATAAAGATTTCTAAATGAAAATCGAATTCTAGCTTCATAACCGATAGCACTTTATAGCTAAATTAAAAAAGTTCAATAAAAATATTTATAACTATACGCATAAAAATAATTTTGTTGAAATAACAAAAGACGGGATAAATGAAAAATATGTTGTGGTAACAAATGAGTATAGTTATAGCAACAAATCCATATTAGTTGCATTAACAAAATGTTTCAAGTTGTACTAACAAACCAGTTTGTTCAATCACAAAATCAATTTGTTTCACTAATAAAATCATTTTGTTGCTGTCACAAAATGACTTTGTTGCTGTAACAAAGTGATTTTATTACAGTAACAAAACTAATTTGTTGCCAAAATATTTTCCAAATCCTCAAAAGCTTATCACGAAAATGATTGTGTATAATGATACTCAATGGGTTATTTCAATAAATTCTCATTGTTATTCTTACAAATTCTCTTCATTACTACAACAAATTTTCTTTGTTACTCTAACAAATTTTCTTTATTACTTTAATAGAACAATTTTGCTGCTACAACAAAAAAATTTGTTATACCACCTATAGAAATTTGTCGAATCAACTAAAAGATTTTGCCATACTAACAAAACTGTTTTGTTGTTATAACATATCAATAACTTGTTATATCCTAAATTTTGTTATTTTAACATATGATTTGTTATCCCTATGTTAACAAATTCATTTGTTACCACAACATATCTTAGATTATCTTAACAAAATTTTTTTCTGCGTGTAGAGATAACCAGCTTTTTGACTCGATTAATCAAAAATGGAAAGATACCCCTTTGAAACTCAACTCCTCAAATAGTAATAAGTGTTCCGTCGTATTCAAAACTAGAAAAATTACAGTTCGAAGTAAGATTTTTCTAATTCAAACTTTGAATGTTAATTTTCAAAGCTTTCAATGTAAATATTACATTTTACAATTTAATTCTTTTAAAATCTGTAATATTTACAATCTAAAACTTTAATTTTTCCAGTTTTCATCTCGAAGCTCTATGTTACATTATATACTGTAATTTTTCTATTTTTCTTTTTTCCGTGCACGTTAGGCCATATAACTTTTTTTTTTTTGGTCAAACTGATTAATTTTTTTTTTAATTATTCGTTCTGAGAACCCACTTGTAAAGAGTTACCAAATTTCTTATTTTCAAACATTTAAGCAAAGAAAAAAAATCGTGTACACTGACAAGAAAAATATCCTATAAAAAAATATAATAAATTGTTGAAAATTAAAAAAAAAATTATTTTTTAGCAAACTTTCTTGTTGAAAAAAATTTTTCTAGATTTGTAAAAAAATAATTTTGGATGAAAACTTTTTTTTAAAAAAAAAGTAACTAAAAAATATTTTTTCTTCAGCTAAAAAATAAAATTTTAAACAAATTAATTTCTCGTTACAAGATTGCCCGATTTTTCTTGAATAATTATTTTCTCTCAGTGTAAATAAAAAAGTTTTGATAACTATTCTTTCCATTTAACTAGTAATTTATGTACAATAGTTCTCTTGATCAACAGAGTTGTTATGAGTGATTGTTATCATTACAGCAATTAAAAATAATAACATGTATATAATACCGTTTATCATCGCTATAATTTGCAATTATCAGCGACAACGTTAAAAGTAGCAAAATGGGAACAACTGGACTGGACATTATCTCTCGTAATTGGGCATTTAAAAAATATTTTTTAAATATTCTCCGGTAAGGAGTCTTTAAATGTCACTGTAACAAAAATTGTAACTTTTCCTGTATTTAAGTTAACGAGTACGAGAATTAACTGTAATAGGTCGGGCGATTGCTACTTGAATTGTTCAATTATTTATACCGATTAGCAGTTAATAACGATACCAAAAATAAAATGATAAATAAAAAAAAAGGACATCATTGAAAATATTGATGTGTTTTAATAAATTTACCCTCAACGAGCCTAAGCTTCTTCAGTTGATTAATAATTAACTCAAGAGTTTATTTATACAGAGTTTATACTGAATAAAATTAATTTTCTTGATAAATAAGAGCACTTACTTACGGGAATAATTGTTATGTGACAATTGAAATTGATAGTGATGATTAAAATGTTGAGTTAAGTATTAAATAAGCAAAATTAAATATCGTGTAGGCAAAAGACTTTAGTGAAAGATATATCATACAACATAGCAGCAAAGAGACAGATAGATGTGTATAACGTCTCTGTTCGTTGTCGTCGTCCGCACTGACTTGCATCCGGTTATTTATTACTTTACGACGGCCACAAAAAATAATTACATTTTACGACGTTGATCTTGAAGCGATTGCTTTGATCTTTGCCGGTTAAGTAATGCGGGCCAATATAAACGTAGTGACCGTTCATCTAATTATGTTGATACATATAAATCTTTACACGTGTACACATACACATGAAAAATATTTGTGAGTGAAATTATGTTGAAAAAAAAAAAAAAAAAAAAAAATTTGTT
>JZSA01003182.1:0-18281 GCA_000956155.1 Cotesia vestalis
AAAAAAAAAAAATAATTCGTTTTATTAATTTATGAAATATTACTTTAGACTTTTCGAGGAAGTCTTTGTACTGGTACAAACGTACTATGTTATACTGATCTAATGATTTATTGAATAAACAGAGATGCTATATGGAGGATTAATATATATTATTTATTATATAACTACCACTTCGTGTAATGAGCTCATTTTAAAATAATGAGCTTATAAGTCGCATGTTTAATAAATCATTTATAAAATTACTTTTTAAATTAATAAAGAACGATACTTTTAGACAAATTACGAAGCATTTTTATAGTTCTTTGATAGGATTTTACGCTTTTTTTCTTAGTGAAAAAAAATTTTTTCTTATGGATAGACGGTTTAAAATATTTTTTCAATCGAATAAAATTTAAAAGCAATTTTTTGATTTTTAATTTCTTTTTTGAATCCAAACTCTAAATTTGAGTGGATTTTTAACTTCCCGCTAAGAAAATTGAAAATTTTGAAAAATCGCGAAGTTATTGGTTTTACCCCGTTTTTCGAAAATTGGATTTTCATCAGATTTCAACGTTTTGAGGTCCTAAGAAGCTTCCCTGGATTTTTTCGCGATGATGTCCTCATGTCTGTCTGTATGTACGTATTTGACCCACTTATAACTTTTGAACGGCAAGACCGATTCCATTGTAGTTGGCGCCATTTGAAAGGTCTTCACCAACTTAAATTTGGAATAGAATTTGGAACGATTCAGTCGGGTAGATTTTGAGAAATCTCAAAAAAACTACAAAAAAATTTTTTTTCAAATATGGTTTTTTGGAATAACTTTTGAACGGATTTATTGATCCATTTCAAAATGTAACTATCTGTTAACATAAAAAAATCACGTCCATCGCCGTCAGTCTGGTCAAAATCGGTTGATTTGTTCGTGAGTCATTGTTGTCAAAAGAAAACCGAAAAAAATGTTTTTTTTTTGGAATTACTGCGACATTCCTAGTTCGATTAATTTAAATTTAAAGATTTCTTGTAAAGCTTAAAAAACTAGGTTGAATGCCGCCAAACGTGTAAAAATCGATTTATTCATTCAAAAGTTCTTATGGTTTGAAAATTAAAAAAATTGTGTTTCATTAAACTTTTACCAGACTTTTGAGCTCGATGGCCTTTAGAGTCAACAGTTTTTCTAATTTTTATTCTTGACTATTTTGCATCGATTAAAAATTAAATAAAATTCTTATTTTTCTTATATTTGTGTAATTTTTGTATCAAATATTAATTATAGCCGTCAGCTTTTTTAATTTTTTTTCGAAAATAAAATAAAATTCAAAATTTTACTATTTTTCTTATTTTATAACTTTATTTTTTTAAATATCTCGAAAATAATTACAAGGAGACACTTGGAGTAGTTAAAAAATAAAATTTTGATCTTTTAATTGAAATATTAATAATTTTTAAAATTAAAAAAATTCCCAAAAAACTGCCATCGGTCTGGATTACTGCCGTAACTATTACATACATATATAACATACAAACGATGATGCCCAAATTCACAGATACACTCACTATCCTATCAGCGTTCTTCATAGCCATCAATCTGACAGCTATATATCGAGCTTTATTCTTGATCCTCCCTATAATACGTTATTGTTACTTTACGATGGGAATTCATAATATAAATCCATTTATCAATGCTCTCTAACACACGTAAGTCTCGTAGGGGTTCCCCCAACATAGATGATATCGACACGTCATTTTGTGTGTCATAAGTTATCATAACAATTGACATGCGGTTAACAATCAGATAAAAAAGCAATAGAATGAAAATAATAAATAAAGAATAAAAAATAATGCTTTATACAAATATATATCATCCCTGACCATCTTTTGTGTAATATATATTATTTATTTTGAAGTGGCTTGTATTCGGCGCCACATAAACACGTCACCCTCGTCGCTGTGGGTTGTGGCCAAAACCTTCGGATAATTATACAGCACTCTCATCTTTCACCAACCCTTTATAACTACTGTTAATAATCCTGCTAATACCTTTCTGGGGAATCTATTTGCTAGCCATACGTTTTTATACTATCTTTTTTTATTGCCTATATTTTTTGGAATAATATGTCATTATAACTGTATCATATAGATAGTAAATCAAAAAATTCTGTTTAATCATTATTATTTTTTATTATCTTAAAAGAATTTCATTTATTTTATCAATTTTTATCACCACTAATTTAATTAATTATACCTAAAATTATTTATTATATTGAACTTCAATAGATAATTACTTAAACTATTTTTAGTTAAAAATAATAGTTTAAAAAAACTAAAAAACACGCTTTTTATAGAAAATCGAACTAAAAAAATAGAAAATAAGTTTTAATAAATTTAAATTAAGAATAGTGTTAAAAATTTTAAGAAATATAAATATTTATATCTATTGACCCATGCACCCCACGCTTTTATTAAAATAAAATACATTTTTTTTATTTACACTATTATTAATTACATTTATTGAAATTTTTAACACTATTCTTAATTTAAATTTATTAAAACTTATTTTCTATTTTTTTAATTCGGTTTTCTATAAAAAGCGTGTTTTTTAGTTTTTTTAAACTATTATTTATTTTCTACTTTTTAGTTTGGTTTATTTATAATAGCTTGTTTTTTTAATTTTAAACTATTATTTGGCAACTAACTTACCAGCATGCACTTGGTTAATATTAAATAAATCGTCTAAAGATAATGGTTGGAAAATTAACATTTCTGTCTTTTTGACTATAGATAAAAATTATATAAATTAACAAAAATCTTATTTTGCAAATTGAAAAATGGAATAATTTGATCAAATTAGTGTATTGTCATCGGTCCTCGATAAATCTACAAAGTTTGAACGAAATCTGGCCGTTTAAAGTGCGTCAAAAGCGCGCCCAAAGAAGTCGGTTACAAACATACAAACATACAAACATACATACAAGTGAAGCTAATATAAAGCGTGTAAAAATGGGCTCAACAGTCATCTTAACTTAGATAACAGAAAAAAATAGTTCGAACAGCCCGAATCAGGAATCGAACCCGGATATTTTGGTTACGCATCAAAGGCTCTTTCAGTTAAGCTATCTGAGACATCGTATCTAACAAACTTTCAGTCAGCTAATAATTTTTCATTTAACACGATAACAGAAGAATATTTATTAAAATATAGTCGATATAATTATTTATCAGAAGTAACTTAAATTAAGCTAATGCATAGTTTGAGTAACTACAAAAAAAAAAGTTCAGGAAACTATATTTTTATACTGATGTACCTTATGATTTAAAAAAGTTTGGAAAATCCGAAAGTGCACGCCTTATGATCTCATTTTCCGTAATAAAATTGATTAAAATAAAATCCAAATACAGAAAAAAAGTACTGGATTTTAGTTTATTGCTAATTATAATTAAATTACATTGATAATTAGACCGGGATCTTCAAAAGGACTTAGTTTTGAATAATACTGAAGCGTGTAAAAAAAATGGACTTGATCAGTCAAGTTTTTCGGTAGTTATCGTGATCCCGCCAGTTTCCATACATACATTAGACACACGGACAGTGTGCAATAGAAGCAGCCAATTTTGAGGATCAAAATTTCGATAGAATTGAAGAGCTTTTTTTTTTATTTTCTGTCAAAGACGATAAACAAATTTTAAACAAACCAAAACGATCATCTTTCCTAATTGATTTTAAATTCAAATTATCCTAACTGACATTTTTATCTATATCATAAAATCATGTGACTGTTGATATTTCAAAGACTTGAAAAATGTTGTCAATGAATACTTTGGTTTATCATCTAAAATATTTTAAAGTATATATGTTTGCTTATTGCTATCATCTACTATATAGTGTCATACATCATTCGAACCAGACAATAACGTATTTATTAGTTAAAGGGGATGTAATCTATAGAGCTGTCCGTTAACCCTCAGAAATATTTATGACCTGTAAAAGCACCCTACACATAAATTATAGAATATAAATCATGTATGTGTGTGAGTTTGAAAAATTCAAGTTTACATTGAAGAAAAAAAAGGTTAAAACGTACGATTTTGATATGCTATATTTTTTACGATCTTTTCAATATATATGAAACTTAATATGTACTTTGACAGAGCTTCTATATTTGTATGTCATGTTGGATACGTATACATGGCATTTTGTGGCCATTAATCACCCAAACGTAGATGGATATTATGAAAAATGGACGAATCATAGTTAATGGTGTTCTTATTTTATACACTACGCTTTAGATTATTATATTAATGGTTAGTCGCATTGCATTGATTGATCGATAAATGAATGAAAATTAATAAATAAAAGTTAAGTATATTATATAAACCTTTGGAACAGATATGTCGCAACATACCTTAAGGCAATATTTTGGAGCGTATTTTGTGTCAATCACAAAAATAATGTCAATGATTTATTCATGTACAAGACGTCATACGTACGTAAGATATAATTTATCTGAAAAGAACAAGTGAATTTTAAGTTACTCACTTCGATTCGATGCAACTATTTATCGAGCTGTCAAACTCAGATTACTCACTTAACGTGCAGTTACTTAACTTTCTTCGATTCTTAATGGAATGTCAGTACAATACCTCCTCTAGGCATTTTGCAGCTTGTTTTTCGAGTATTTTATTCAAAAACTTTTGTATAAATTTAATGCCAAGATATATGACGTATGCTTACGTGTGAAGATTCGCCTACGGTCCGTCTTACTATCTTCGCACTTCTTTTAGTTTCTTCCAGAATTTTTTTTTTTTTTTCGGTTTTCACGGTTAATTCTTTAAAATTACATGCGTGGCATACATGAATGCATTTATGTGTAAATATATTATATATAGGTGTGTATGTATATTCTGTAAATGTACAAACATAAATAATGTGTGGGCAATTTTCCATGTAATTGATGGTCTCCTAGTATAATAGTGAGTGAACAGAGCCGCTTGGGTTCGGATGTTAGCTGGAGCACCCCGCAGGGCGTAAACTCAACAATGCCTTCGTCACGGCACGCATTGTTTGCCTCGACCAAGAGTTCACCAGGTTGATTTACCGCGTACTGGGACGACTCAACGTCGAGTTTAGTCAGAACTAACCGCGCTCTGGGTGTGCATTTATATAATACTCAGCTGCGCTCTGTAAACCTCCAGTGCTATACGGGCGGTACGGAGAATCTCTATCGTGTATTCTGTGTTGATTCAGCCACGCAAAGAACATGTTCGGAAATTTTCTGATGAGATTTCTCTGGCACTGTCGCTGGTACTGATGCATAAATCTATTTGACTGGTCATAAATTGTAATCAATGTACGCACTCATAAGAACTTGATCAATAAAAGTTGTTGACTTTGAATCGCAAAATCTTCAATAAAGTTCTGAACTTTTTAACTTCCCGCTAAGAAAATCAATGATTTTCAAAAAATCGGGAAGTTATTGGTTTTACCCCGTTTTGAAAAAATCGAGTTTTCATCAGATCTCGACGTTTTGAGGTCCTAGGAAGCTTCCCTGACTATTCCTGAGAGGGTGTCACTCCGTCTGTGTGTATGTATATGTGTGTGTGTGTGTGTGTGTGTAAGTATGTGACCCGCTTATAACTTTTGAACGGCTCGACCGAATCGAACAAAACTAGTGGCGTTCCAAAGAGTTTCATCAAACTTAGATTTCCTGAAAATTTCAGTCGATTCGAACCATTAGATTTCAAGAAAATTCAGATCGATAGATTTTGAGAAAAATCAAAAAAACCCCAAAAAATTAAGAAAAATTTTATTTTTAAATGTGGTTTTTTTGGAATAACTTTTAAACGGCTTTTTCGATCAACTCTAAAATCTGATCAGCTCTTAACCTTGGACAACCACATCGAATGCCGTTTTAAAAATCAAAATCGGTTGATTCGTGCGTGAGTTATCGTTGTCGAAAGAAAACCAAAAAAAGTGTTTTTTCGGAATTACTTCGAAATTTCTCGATCGATCAATTTGAACTTAAAAGTTCTTTATGGGGCCTTAAAAACCGCGACGATCGCCGCCAAGAACATGAGAATCTGTGCATTCAGTCAAAAGTTATTGCGATTTTAAAATTCAAAAATAGTGTTTTATTAAATCTCTATTAGACTTTTGAGCTCAAAAGCCTAGAAAAGCTATCTCTTTGAGCTTGGAGAGCTCAAAATGACACGAAAATTCTATTTTTGAGCTCGAAAAGTTAATAAACATAATAAGCACAATTTTGAGCGCTTAAATATGGAACCAGCGGGAAGTTGCAGGGATGGCCTGTAGGGTCAACCGTTTTCTTAATTTTTTTTTGTAGTTATTTGAACTATACATTAGTTTAAGTAACTATTGATTAATAGTTATATCGACTATGTTTTAGTAAATATTCTTCTGTTATCCTGCTAAGCAAAAAATTATTAGGTGACTGAGAGTTGTAACATACGGTGTTTCAGACAGCTTAACTAGAAGAGCCCTTTAGTAAAAAATATAGAAAAGCTAGACCTGTTAATTTTAAGTTGATATAATAATTACTAAATTTATTGCTATTAAAGTTAATAAATTAAATTATTTAAGTAAAAACAATGATTAAGGTGTCCTATAAAAAAAAGTTGACAGTATTGATTTGGAAGACGATTAAAAAATTAAAAAATTCATGATCACTCTTATAGTGTCAATAATGGGGGCTTTTATCTTATCCATTGAGGTTTAATTTAATAAATAATTTTAGGTACAAGAATTTCAATTAAATAATGGTGACGGTATTTAACTAGATTTTGGTACTAAATAGAACCAGATTTTTCTCTCAGTGCGGTGATTTAGAATCTTACCATCTACCTTGTCTAATCACTCACCCTGATACACGGATTCACGAGCGAAAATGGTAAATAATGAGCATAATTTTACACTGCCATGTCATGTATATATACATATACATAGAAGTGATCCATTAATGTATAATACTGGTTTACAAAAAGCTTTTGCAAGTTCGTCCATTAGCATAAATCCAACTTATAAGTCCAAAGGATCCTATGACAATTGAGTGAGTATCTTAACGTAGGGGTACTTTGACCATATTTATATATATTTAAGAGAGGCATTTCAGTGTCACCTATCAGACACGACTGTCAAGTAACGACGTCAGGACCAACATTCTGCAGAATGTATTAGTAGTATACGGTGGGCTAAAGGGAGATAAAAGAACGTTCGGAAATTACGGCCTCGTAACTTTCAGTACACGTAAAAAAACGTATATAGCAAGCCAGCGAAACAGAGGGGTAGGACGGACATCAGCTAGAAAACACCAATGTGCGACGCGCATAGTACTCTTTTACTTTCGTTCTTTTACTTCCTATTCTTGCTGTACGGTTTATAGCTCTCGGGCGTCTATTTTCAAGCTATCCCTCACGTAGTTGTTTCTCTACCCATATATGTGAATACACATTCATATATTCGGGTGATTTTGTATGTGAGGAAAGGGGAATCGACACGCCCGCACACAAACACTGCTTTACGAGCGGAGTTTACATGATTTCTGCATTCACCCCAGCAATTTGAGATGGCATTTACTATTTTCACTATGTCGTCACTTTGACAACGCTCCCAGACACACTTACTTATACATGGATCAATTCGTATCAGTGTGGATGAACATATTATCACAGACACTGAGAGAAAAATCTGGTTCTTTTAAGTACGAAAATCTAGTTAAATAGCATCACTACTGTTTAATTGAAGTTTTTATACCTAAAATTATTAATTATATTAAACCGCAGTATCTACACTGAAAAAAAAAAGTTTGGAAAATCCAAAAATGCACGACTCATAATGCTCATTTAATTATGAAATATCAAAAGAAAAAAAAATTTTTAAAATAACTAGCAAAGTAATGCACAGGCGCCCCTGGTGGAATAAAATGTACATAATATCTATAGATATAGATATATCACCATCCATGTTAATTTTACATGGATATATATAGATATACAGTCTTGTAGTTTTCGTTTTTTATTAATTGCAATTAAACGACACTGAATTAATTAATCATTCGCATTCAGTGACCTACAATCGTCGATTAGAATTTTTAAAAAAAAAATTTAAGTCAAATAGTGGATTTTTTCACAAGTTACAGTGTTTCCGGGGTTTCATACATGACGTAATCTGGATTATACTCATTATCATCTGGATTATACTCATTGTAAGCTGGATTATAGTCATTATAATCTGGATTATACTAGCTACTGTCTGAAAATTTTTTTTCACTCAGTATAATCTGGGATTACATCCAGTGTCATCTTGTTCTTTCCATGTAGAACATATTCTTTTCTCCCAAATAAATGACTAAAAATTTTTTTACTACATCAGTTTAGCACTCCGTACTTAATCCTTCCATCAGTGCAAGATATCAGAAAAATGTTTTTTAAAATATAGTCGATGTAACTATTTATCAATAGTTACTCAAACTAATGCATAGTTCGAGTAACTACAAAAAAAAAGTTCAGAAAACTATATTTTTATACTTAAAACGTTATAATTCAGCTTACTATCCGCTTTCCTTAATTTCAAAAAATTCTGAACAATGTTAGCTGTAGCAAGTATCATATTTGACATAAGCTTCTTGACTTGCACACGTGTGGTTGGTAAGGCACCTCATGTGGTGCTTATAGTCTAAAAAGAGGTTACAGCACGGCACCACTCAGGTGACTCATGTGTGTACTTAGCATATAAATGCGGTTAAACGCTGATGGTGATGGTGTTCTTAGCGTTAGTATTGGCGATAATAGTAAGAAGTGAGGCCGCGTGTGTCGATACCTTGGAAGGGACCTAACCAAGAAGAAGTTAAGGCTAAACTACACCCTGTGGAGTATATACTACACTAGAATGGGTTGTCGTGCCGCGCAATGTCGGCAAACGTGTGTGTTCTGTGTGTTTCGAATGCATGGAACAAGCGGTGCTTGTCCACGGCCACCTGAGTTATGATCGTTCCGTGCCCACCCTGGCTGGTTGCTGTCTACTTGGTTGTCTCGTTTCACTGCTATGCTATGTTTCTTCTTGTTTCACTTTGCCCTTCTTTACCTTTTCACTGTTGTATGTGTATGTTCTATAGCGAGCATGGCAGCCATTTTGACTTTAAAACCGGTTATGTACTCTTTAGATACTGAGGTACGTATATTCAGCAGCATGATCGGCCACAATTTCTGGACTGTCTTGCACTTATGCGCATATAAGATGCTACTTTGCCTTAACTTGATGCCTCTTTTTTTTTTTTTCTTTTTAAATTTACCATCAGTTTAAGCGATGCCTAACGTGAGTACGTAATGACAAAAAAGCTTTCTAAGAAGAATGCTTGCCGAGAAAAATACTCTGTAGTTAATGACTCCCATTAAAGTCCAATATGTGATTATAATAAATACATAATTTTGGATGGATTTATCAGATAAATAATATCCCTTCTATGTAAGCATAATTGTATTGATGAATGAGCTCTGACATAAATTTAAAAGTTAATCCATAGATCAACTCACCTAGAAAATTGCTAATCACCTAACACTTGTATGATTGCGGCAGAAAGATTTATCTTGCATCAGTATAGCTATTAAAGTTGGTTGTTTGCATTGAATAGACACGTTACGTTGTGCACCGTTAATTATTTGTTTCTCTCGGCACACGTTCACACAACTTAACCATAGTTTCAACCAGACGTACATACTGACAGGATACAACTGAAAAAATATTGTTAAGTGTCTAGTTGTGTACTTTAATGCCTGAATGTAAACAAGTGTTATTTTAACTTGGTTATTTAGCTATGTTGTTGTTTATTAGCGACTTTTTATAGATATATGTTAAAAGTTTAATTGTAAAAGCCGTGAATTCTTTTAACTGACAGCGGTTAAGCTGAGGAGTGGCCACGGTAATTACCTCGATAGAGTTACAAGACTCGTTTTGAGAGTCCTGCTTAAATTTATTATCCTCATTCGTGTCAGTTTAATTATCGAGGTTCACCGCCTTACATTTTTCATTTTTAAATGTAACCCGTTATATTTAATGATTCGGTTAGTTAAAGATATTATTATATGATGAAAAAATATATCATGTCTTGTATATTTTATAGATAATTGTATCTTTTAAATAAAAAATTATTTCACTATATTGTTTATTTAGTTTGATGTTAAATATGACATTTAATGTTTCTGCATATGCAATTTATTATTATTCCATGGATCCTAACATCATTTACAATTTATTCATTAATATATCTCTTCATTATTATATAAAGATAGAATATTATTATTTGAATATTGAATATATTTAAATATCTAACTCAGATGTGAAGTTATTTTGAATTCAGTACGCCTCAAAAAAAAAAAAGATTTAATCTGACAGCAAGGGCAAAAATTTTCCGGTACTCCGTGACAAGAAAAGACTTGCTACCGACAATGGCATCATGATTAGCCGCCTTCAGACTACTACATAACAACGAGCAAACAAATGGTATTTAAGGTAGGATTACAACTCTCTATGGGACACTTGTCGAGTTCGCTACAGACTAATACACTCCAGTGATGGAATAGTATGCGTTAAGTGGCAGAATATTATATACCTTTCAAAGAGACTGGTATATTATACAGTATAGGGTCGACCCTCTTCTTTCCATGCCAGTCATCGGCTTATGTCACTGACCTGTCATCTTGGAGATTGACATATATCATTATTTCTTTATAATAATAATAATATTAATAATAATGTTAAAATAACGAACTTAGAACACCATAAATTTAAAGTGGAAAATAGTGTTAGTTTTGCACGTCTCATAATGCGGAGAAATTTTTCGAACTTCAAATGCTTCTATTACATTCATTTTGAACTTTATGATGACATGAGTACATATATATACAGAAAAATACCTTAGTAAACACAATTTATATGGTTAACAAATGTTTATTCTGTTAAATGGAAAAAGGAAACGATTAAAAAAATTTTCCATGGACGTCAGTTAGTCTGTATGTATCCCATCCATTTGTCTGTGGTCACGATAACTTACGAAAAACTTGAGGTATCGGAACTATTTTTTTTTTTTAAGCTTCAGAATTACTAGAAGTGGTTTCGGATTGAATATGGCTGTAAAATTTGCTGTCGTTTATTTGTAATTAATGAAAAACTAAAAATCGACTGGCTTTTGGTATATCTGTATGTATGTAAATAGAAACTAGCCTTAAGCAATGCATGGGCGCTTGATCATCTGTTCAACGGTGCGCTTGCGCCCTATTTTTCTCATCTTAGATGAAAACAGCGCAAAATATTTGAATCTATAGTTAAAACAGAGTTTGTTGAATTGTCCATTTAATACGAAAAAGTCAGTAATACAACTTATTCCTTTCTTGAAATTAAATGAGCGTTATGAGGTGTGCACTTTTAGATTTTCCAAAGTTTAGCTTTGTTCTTTCAACACTACCAAATTTATATTTTCATACTTGGGTATGAAATATTTAAATAATTACTACAATAATTTATTTTCATGCAAAAATACCCTAGTCAGCAAGATGAAATATTAGTCATCTTGCGCACAGATAACAGTAAAAACATGGTGGCTTTATTTACCAGCTAATGTTAAATGACTACAGAAAAATGTAAATACGGTTATTTGGCACCACTAATGAAACAAATAATTTTAGAACACAGTTTGTTGAACTGTCAGTAATACGACTTATTTTTTTCCATTAAATGAGGGTTATAAGGCGTGCACTTTTGGATTTTCGAAATTTTTCATTGATTTCATTAAATTTAAATACTATTCCATTATTTTCGACTAAACAGCAACTTCTTGCTGGAGTCAAGGCTAAAAAAAAGCCGAGTAATAAGAAACCCAGACAGTTATAGTTGGCGCCTTAAAAAATAATAAAATAAATAGAACCGTGTCGTAAAAGTTGAGACCTTTTACAGGATAATAACACGGTGGTGTCTTTTGATGGATCCAAAGTTACTAAAATTGCCTCAATAGAACCAAGTCTATTTATTAAATGCCGACGACGAAAGATGAAACGAGAGAATTGATGGTAAATGGCCGGGAGATCGCGGTACCCAGTTCAATTAGACACGTCGGCATCGATTGTTTGTACGGCGGTATGCTTTAGCCTCATCATTTAAATTACTAACCTGTCGAGGAGTGGTAGTATAGTAATAGTAGTTGTAAGATTATTTGGTCGAGACCTGCTGGGTTGAGATGATGACGATGCTGACCATTCGCCGCAGGAAGTGAGAATAAATGTTCCTCCTAACTAGTTAACAGAATAGACAATGGTTTTATGGTTACGGGCGTACTATTAAGATTTAAATCAATAGCTAAACAATAACAATTATTTACTGATACGATCTTGTGTTACTAATTTACGAGAAAATTCAAATCATCTTACTAAAATAGAAAATCTGTTGTAAGCTAAGTCAAAAAAATTTATGGTTAAATAAATATCGACTACGCCTTCAAAAAGTTATTTTTAAAATTAAGATCCTCTAAATTGATACAGGTAATAGCGTCACAACATTTAATTTAAGAACATTCGATAAATTTGAATTTCATTCAAAAATTTTTGATATATATTTTCTTTTATTTTTATGTTATGAAAAGTTTTGAAGTGGATATTTAATGTTCAAAATAATTTTTAAATAAAAATAAATTATTATTTATAAAATTTTATTTTTAAGTTTACTGGATTTGGATTTTTTTTATGAAAAAACTTCCATGAGCATGCAAGAAAAATTAATTTTTTTTATTGCACGCCTCATAAGCGGAGTGCATCTACGCTTGTCTACAAAAAAGTGATTTTTTTAATTAAAATTGTCTCTATTTATTTTATATTGCACTTTTATAATAATATTTACCCATAAATGTCACGGAAAAACACTAGTGACATTTTTAAAAGACATTTTGCTTTTTAAATAAATAAAAAAATGTTTAAAAAATTCCGCAGACGTCCGTGTGTCTGATGAATATATGGAAACTGGTGTAATCACAATAACTGCCGAAAAACTTGACTGATCAAGTCCATTTTTTTTACACGCTTCAGTATTATTCAAAACTAAGTTCTTTCAAATATTATAGTCTAATTCAATGTAGTTTAATTATAATTAGCCATAAACTAAAATCCACTTATCGTTTGTACACCCATATTCATGTAAATAAGATTCGTTTACAGCATATATGCAGTACTTCACTTTTCTGGGTTGACAATGTCGCGAAAGATTTAATTTTAATTTGAAAAATGAGATTATGAGGCGTGCACTTTTGGGTTTTCCAAGCTTTTTTTAATTTTTTGGATAGTTTTTTACATTGAATGATCGTAAAAATTAATATATATAACGTACAATTATATTTGTATCGATTCATCAAAAAAAAAAAAAATCATTGACTTGAAAAAACAACATTTAAACGTTATTATGTCTACAAAAACAGATTTTTCTACGTCAAATATTTTTTATTATCAGTGTGCCTACATCTAGCAAAATTTTACAGTGATGACAAAGTTAAATAGGCTGTTATCGTTCTAGGATTTTATTTGTCTAATTTTTTTTTTTCTGTAAAGACTACTTGAAGAAAAACCTGTTGAATTTAACAACTCTAGAAAAACCATAAGTTAACTACTGTCATACTGTAGCTAATTATGAACAAAACTGAAATTACAGGTTATTTCTGCGGAAGAAACGCCCTTGCTTAGGTAAAATTAAATGACGTTGAAAAATGGAGTTTTGGGTCGGAAATGTAATTTAAAGGCAGAAAATGAATACTTAAAGGATAATTAGTAGAAAAAAAAAAAAAAATCAATTTAACAAACATCGAGAGTACTAAAACAAGTGTTGTACGTATATTAAAATCGGAAGTATTTGGAATGATGAACGATGAGCATATGTCCATAGAATTGAGAGAGTAGACAGTTGAATGAAAAAAAAACGTATGACAAAGAATATGTTACATTGTACAGTTAATGATCTAAAAAGATGATGGCACACAAAGAAGAAAGAGAAAGAGGAGTGGCATTGAAAGTTTAGCACGTAACGACTGTCGTGATCGTGACGCGGCTTGATGATTTATCAGTGACAGGTCGTAGCCATCATCAACGTGGATGGATTATCGTTCCGATTGCAAAGTATGAAATAATTAGAGACAGGAATGGTGACCATCCATCATCGGCACAGCAATGGCCGCTCGACAGCCGTGCGTTCATTCATCATACTCACTCACTTACTTTCTCTCTTTATCTTTCTCTCTTGTTGGTAACCTGCCTGCTTGCTCATTTCTACTCTTCCATTTTACTCATCCAGACTCACGTCCCATATTCCTGTCATGACAGTCCCGGCTGTCCATTGTTCCCGTATCTATTGCTCGGCATAACTGTTCTCTTGACGCTACTAATTACCTTCCGCCCCTACAGTAGAAGGATGCAATTACCCTTTCATATAAGACAGCTCGTTACCTCAAAAAACCGATACAACTTTACCTATTATAAATAGTCATTAATTTATCATAAAGAATATCATCAAAATATGTTTTCTGACTTCTTTTTTTTTTTAGGTAGATTTCGTTAGAAATCTAACTATTGCATTATTTTTTTTTTTTTTATTTATTTATTTAATTTGTATGCCAAGGCAATGGCCGAATGGCAAAAATACAAAAATATGAGAATATAAAGTGCATGTAAGAGTATAAACGTCTCTAAATAGATATTGTAACAATATTGAGATTTTGCTAACAAAAATTTAAAAACAATCAGAAAATTTAAGAAATATAATCAGTTTTTTACAATCAAAAGAAATATATATTTTAATGATTTGAATTATCATCAGTGAAGCATTAGTCCTCATGATGGAATTTTCACCTGATTTTGCTATCATATGTCATAGTTAAAAGCGTGTAGTTAAAAGAATTTTTTTAAAACGAATTTTAGATTCGTACTTTTAACTAAAAAGTTAAAAATTTTCAAAAATTGGGAAGTTATTGGTTTTACCCCGTTTTTGGAAAATCGAATTTTCATCAGATCTCAACGTTTTGAGGTCCTAAGAAGCTTCCCTGACTATTCCCGCGATGGTGTGTGTGTGTGTTAGCTCAAAGAGCTAAAAAGTAGAATACAGCTATCTATTTGAGCTTGAAGGGCTCTGAATGACACAAATATCTTTTTGAGCTCGAGGAGCTCAAATATAAAATAAGTGAAATGTTGAGTGCTTAGGGGAAGGTAGCTTAAAGCGGGTACCTCGCCCAAAGTGGGTAAATGCTGTTTTGTTGTGACATTGAGTACGAATGTCAAAGTATACATTTGTAGTGATCATGGAAACACTCCTGAGTATTTGAAAGTTCTGATTGGGTCTTCGAGTTTTGGCAGAAAGTAACAAAGTATAAAATAAAGAAATTGCTAATTTTGTTAAAATTACGAATGGAATGTGTCATCAGATGATTCGAACACTGTTACACTTGTGATAATATTGATGAAACCATATTATTTTGGTACCATTTAACTTTAAAGGACGATACAAGTTCGGACGGTTCCCTTTCGTATTTTCGATTTTACAATTGTTTAGCAAAAAAACATGTACTGGGGCAAAACGGGTAGAGCAAAGTAGGTACCTACTTGCGCTGCTCTGATCCAATTCTATATTTATTTTGTCATACAATATTATCAAGTAATATGTAAATATAAGAATAAAGCGGAAATGCATTCTTGATTGGAAACTTATTATCAATTTCAATAGAAAAATGATTATTTTGCTTAAAATTAATGCAATAAAAATCAGATCATTGTTTGAATAATTGCAATGCCTGAAAATCTTTTTTTTATGTTAGCTAAATACACAATTTTATTATCTAAATTAGTTTTATCATTAGATTCATCTATTTGTAGTGCTTATCCGCTTTGGGCTAAGGGGTAGGGCAAAGCGAGTTTTTAAACAGCTTTTATTTTTTATTGATAAAAAATTTTTATGCCCAAATTAAGACAACATTCCTATCTAATATTGAAGTTCGATCACTACTATGTCGGATAGAATAATATTTAGTTAGTAAGTTGAAGAAAAACTAAAACTTCTAGGCCTTTTTCGTTAGCTTATCCGCTTAAGGCGACCCTTCCCTATTTTTAGAGAAAGTACAGTGTAATTAGACAAAAGTCATTATTTGATGAAGGAAAATTTTATTTATCTATAGTTCACAAGTTATGGCAGTCACAAAGTGACTCCAAGGTATTTAATTATAATTATTAGTTCTTATCGAATTACTATACTTCTTATTTAACAATTTATTAGAATACATCAATGTTTTTATTTTATTTGATAATTGATTATAAATTTTTAAATCTACATAACATACATTTTTATATCTACTCATTTCAATTTTTTATACTTGGGAAATTTTTTTATTTTATCCAACGTAAACAATAACATAAATAAAAATGTTTATTATACGAACAATAGTCACAAAAAGATAAAATAAATTATTTTATTCGAAAATAATATATCCGTATTTGTATTTGAATTGAATGTATAAATTCCATGAAGAATTATTGAAACTAATTGAAGCGTATCGAATGTAGGTCATCAATGTATTGAAATATTAATGTATTCTTAGATTATTGGAGTGCCTTGTCGCCCAACTGTCAGTGAGAAAGCTAATTTATTATGACGCGGTTTTTCATCCTATTGTGATAAAAAACCAAGCATGATACAATAGATGCCGGTATCGAAATAGAAAGTTTAAATTTTAAGTGTTTAGACAAGCTGTCAGTTGTATGACAATGGCATAAGATTGAGGGTTTCTTGAGGCTAATAAATACACAGCTGGAGCACAGGTCTCTTTTATTCTATACCTGTACAATATATGTGTACCCAATGTACAATATACATTATTCGCAGTGTCTTGTGTCCCCTTGTTCCACGTTTCAACAACCTCAAGTGAGGTGGTAAGCCTACAAGCTATACCTCGCCAGAATGACTAGAGGTTCAGGTCTCAAACATGTCAGGTATACAGTGTATCATATAAGCGTGTATTTCTATAGCATATACATAGCACTGCAGTGTGTTTAGAGTTTAGACTTTTAAGAAACTGCTGTTTTGTATGCATTCAATGCTAATAATAACTTGACAGCCTTAACACCTAGGGCTTTATACTTTTGTCACATCATAAATCTATGATCTTTAGATAATAGGAAAGGTATTGTAATTTATAATCGTCAGAAGTTTTATTATTTATTAATCTATTGTGTTGTTAATACATTTATAATTTTTAAAGTTTAGAGGAAATATGGTAGATAAATATTTTTATTTTTGACAAGAATATTCATTAGAGTGTGCAAAAAAACCGATGAATTTTATTGGGCCTTCTATGGAAATATTTCACTTTTTCACGTTTTAGGAAAACATTTTTAAGGTAGTTGTCATGGTTAAGGCATACACGGAAAAAAGTAAACTGTAATAAATAACAGTAGATTTATAATAAGTAATGATCAACTGCTAAAAATTACCACTTCAAACAGTAAAATCATGATTTTACTATTCACATTGTAATATTTACAATTTAAACCTTACAATTTACTCTTTACATGGAAGAAAATACTATTTTAAACAGTAATATTCGCCATGTAAATGTTTAAAATGTTAAAGTATAATAATTAAGAATTCAGACTTTAATATTTATCATTTCGTACCTAAAAAATAATGTTATGATATGTAAAAAGTATAGAATAAAGTTAATAAATTTCTAATACAAGCAACGTCAATATTTACAAAGGAAAATGGTAAATTTTAAACGCAACGCTAAAAAATCAAACTGTAATTATTGACTCGCTTAGACTGGTAAAATGTATATTTTAAAAGTATAATTATTACTGTTTGAAATATTAAATTCTCCCAGAGTAAGACCCCCTTCTCTTTCATCTGAGTTCCCCTTCTCTTCATAATATAGACTATATATTGAAATGGCAATTTTTACTGGTTGAAACTGTAATTTTTAAAGATAAAAGAGTCATTATTTACTATAGTGACAACTACTAATTACTCATTTTGGATATTAAATTATAAATTGTGGCTTTTATACTTTCTACATTAAGTTCTGTAATATTTACATTTTTGCCACCCCGATGTCCGCTTTACTGTTTGAAACTATAAAAACTAACCGGAATCCGAGTGAATATTACAGTTTACTTTTTTCCGTGTACTCATTATTATTATTATGTTGCTTCAAATTTTAATAACAATGATGAATATTCAAAACAAAATTAATAGGTACACAAAAAAAAAAAAAAAATAA